>PVJC01028190.1:0-22733 GCA_004026665.1 Murina feae
CACTTTGTAGTCTTGAGTAGAGCTCAGGGACCACAGGGCCCTGGCTTCCTCCATTGCCGAGGGCAACTCCAGCTCCATGGCTGCTGACATCTTAGTTGAGTTAATTTGCATATTTGCTCCTGATTGGTTGGTGGGTGTGGCTTGTGGGTGTAATGGAGTGAGGGTTGATTTGCATATTACTCTTTTATTAGATTAGATATATATATATATCTCACATAGACACAGACAACAGTGTGGTGATAGCCAGAGGGAAAGGGGGTAGGGAGGTGGAAGAGGACAAAGGGAGGATAAACGAGGAAGAAAGGGGCCTTCGCTTTGGGCAATGGATGCACAATGCACTGTGCAAATGATGTTTTGTTGACTTGTACACTTGAAACCTGTATGATTTTATGAGCCAATGTCACCACGACAAATTCAATTTAAAAAATTAATGGAATACCGTCAACAATTTTAACAATATACAAGAGAACTGATCTATCCATTCACTATGAATAGAGACATAATCTATTCAATGAATGTAACAAACATCATAGAGTACCTATATGCTAGACAATGTGAAAGAGCTGGTGATAAAAAGACAAATAAACTTCATTCAAAGTGCCTACGATTTCAGAAGAAAGCGTAGGGAAGAAGAGACCTAAGCCAGTTTGTAAGACATAATTTAAACTCCACAGTGTCCAATAAGAAACAAGTAAGTAACTCTGCCTCCCTCCAAAGGAAGCTGAAGGATGTGGGTGAAGGAGGCAAGCAGAAGTCTTAGAATAAAAATGATGTTGAAATATAACCTTAAGGTCAACGATTACAGTGATAGACAAAATAAGAGCAGTCATTGCTTACCAAAACTCCTGAGGGTCAAGCATTGAGTTAGGAGCTCAGCAGGGTGGGGAACTTTTTTCCTATCAAGGGCCATTTGGATATTTACAAAATATCCATAGAACATACAAAATTATCAACTTAAAAATTAGCCTGCTATATTTGGTCAAACACTTCATTAACGCACCCCTAATGCCTTGGCAGGGCCAGACAAAATGATTTTGAGGACGTTATAAGGCCCGAGGCCGGAAGTTCCCACCCCAGGGAGTTGTCTCCATTCAACCCCCTCATTAGCTGAACTAGGTAGGAGTTACTATCACCTGCATTTCTACTGATAAAGTGGTGGAAGCCTAAAGAGGCCAAGTACTTGCCCAGGATTTCACAATTAATGAGTGGCTGCCGGGTTCCTGACAGTGAAAAGAAAAGATAATTTGATTTACCATTAACCCCACTAGCTGATGTGGTCAATTTTGTAAAACAAATTAGTCAATTCGTGGAGGAAAGAAAATCAGCCAAATGAACTGCTTGTACTGCTTGTCATTATGAGACCCAACTCGCTAATAAACTGCTCCCTCACAGGTAGCTAAGGAAATGCTGGCTACTACAGACACAACGTCTGTGAAAGATAAAGGATTTGGGCCCTGCCAGGCTTAGATTTAGAGGGGACATTTCCAGTGGGTGGCCTTGGGCAAGGCCGTTAAGTATATGAGGCTCAGAACCCTCATCAGTAAAAAGGGAGTAAGAATATCTTCCTCAGGAATTTCCAAGGGTTAAGTGAGATGATGAGGGCAAAGCACTGAGCATAGTGAATGGCAATTGTTTCACCACTCTCCACAAACTAGGTTCAAATTCTCGCTCCACCAAGTTCCAGGTGTGTGGCTTTGGGTCACATTCATTCATGCAACCAACATATGTAAATGTATCAACAGTAATGATTAATAATCTAATCTAATAAAAGAGTAATATGCAAATTGACCCTTGCTCCGTTACACCTAAGCCACGCCCACCAGCCAAGCACGCCCACCAGCCAATCAGAGTGTCTGTATGCAAATTAACCCAGCCAAGATGGCAGCTGGTAGCCAGAGCTAGAGCAAACAGGAGGCTTCCATTGCACCAGCAATGGAGAAAACTGCCTGGCTAGGCTGGCTGGGCCTCTGCTCAAGGCAACAAAGTTTCAATTATAGAAGATAAATAAACCCCAGAAACCTGATTCCAGCCAGCCTTGCTGGGACTTTGGGTCAATGGGAGCTGTGGCCAGCCTGCAAACAGCCCTCAGCCCCTCACCCAGGCTGCCCAGGCACCCTAGGGGGGCAGGACACTCACCTTGAAGGGGCTGTGGCCAGCCTGCAAACAGCCATCAGCCCCTCACCCAGGCTGGCCAGGCACCCCAGTAGGGACTCAAACCCTGAAAAGACTGTGGGCAGCCTGAAAATGGCCCTTAGTCCCTCACCCAGGCTGCCCAGGCATACCAGAAGGTGGACATCCCCCAAGGGGTCCCAGACTGCGAGAGGGCACAGGCCGGACTGAGGGACCCCCCGAGCGCACAAAATTTTGTGCACCAGGCCCCTAGTTCTATATAATAAAGAGCTAATATGTAAATGGTCATCATGCCCTCATGCCCTCACACCGTGATGCCCACACACTGTCACAATCCATCACCAGGAGGCTGTGTGCATGGTGAGGCATGCACAGGTGGGCAGGGACTTGATGCTGTGTGTGTGGTGCAGAGGCAGGACCCCCATCTCCAGGCTACCTCTTTGGAGCAATCCACCGAGGAGCCCCAGATGGGTAGGCATGGCCTACCTCTTTGGGGTGATCAATCGCGGGGCTCCCGCACTGTGAGAGGGCACAGGTCAGGCTGAGGGATCCCCCTGCCCTTTGCCAAGTGCACGAATTTCATGTACCAAACCTCTAGTTAATAATAAGTATCAATTGTTATTAGTGCCATGCATTGTTAACTACTTAGGAAAAACTGGGTCACAGAACAAGCAAGGTCCTTGCCTTTAAGAAGTTTATGATCCTGTGGGAGACTTTTGAATGAATTGCTATCCATAGGTCTGTTACTGTTACATAACAGGTGTTTAGTTCTGTGCTATATCCCCAGTGCCTTGAACATTATTTGGTACTATCTGGTAGATGCTCAGTAACATTTTATTGAATTTATTGAGCTAGATGTATTTATTTATCTGTAAAATTGAATTCACTAAGTAGAAAGTGGCTCCTTTCTACTTAGTGGAGGGGGGTGATTAGAGAGTTTTCTCTATTTTACTTTTTTATTTATTTTTCAATTATAATTAACATTCAATATTATTCTGTATTTCTCACTTTATGGTGCTTTGATGAACAGAAGTTTTTAATTTTGGCATTCTCAAATTTATTGAAATTTTCCTTTATGTCTGCACTTTTTAAAAAAATATGTTTTTACTGATTTCAGAGAGAGGAAGAGAGAGAGATAGAAATATTAATGATAAGAGAGAAAAATTGATCAGCTGCCTCTTGCATGCCCCCTACTAGGGATTTAGCCCACAACCCAGACTTGTGCCCTGACCAGAAATCAAACTATGACCTCCTGGTTCATAGGTTGACACTCAACTACTGTAACACACTGGCTGGGACTTTATGGCTATACTTTTTATGACATATTTTAAAATGTCTTCCCTACTCTAAGTGATAAAGATATCCTCCTAAATTATCCTATAATGGTTTTGACATTGGTCAATCTATAAATATAAAAAGCTAATATGCTAAGTGTCCGACCATCCAGGAAATGATGTCACATAGCAATTCCTGGCTTCCTCACCCTAGCAACTAGCCTCCTTGCAGTTTCTTCAGCCCAGAAACATGACTTGCTTTATAGCCAGATGGAAACACTTCACACTGTAATCAAATGTCTGTGAAGCATTTTCCTGTGCCTCATTTTATTTGGTCCTCACAGAAGTCCTGGAGTAGGTAGATAGAAGATTCGATGGAATCCTATTTACTTTTCATTAGCTGGAAAATGCATATTTAGAAAACTTAGAAACTTGACCCCACTGAAAAGAAGTAAGAAATGATGGACCTTGAAAATGACTTCAGGGTTTCTCACTGCACAAAATATAGTCAAACACTGCTGCAGTTAAATATTTTACCCTTTGTTCTCCCTATGTAATCTACAATAATAGTCTGCTTCATGTTTATATTTACTGCTATATTTGACAGTTACCTAAAAGAGAAGTTGCAGTGCTTCACTGGGCTGGAAAAAGTTTAGCTACATCAGAAAGCAGGTCTAATTAAGCAAGTTTATTCTATATGTATAGAAGGCTAAGTTGACTAGTGAATGCATGGTACATACAATTGGTGCTCTCACTGGCACCAATTGCACACATGTGTTTTGATATGTCATTGTCAATCATGAATTTGGTTGACACTTCTATTATAGAGAAAGGGCAAATAGCAATATTAAAATATTTCTTCTAATTAATTTCCTTTCAATGTGTATGAATTTGTGCACCAGGCCACTAGTTTATAATAAAAGCTCACAGCAAGTATAGGATTGGAGGAATTACTCTAAAGATAACATCATACTTAATGGTGAAAGACTGAATGCTTTTGCTTTAAGATTGAGAATAAGGCAAGCATGTCTCCTTTCACTACTTTTTAAAAAAATATACTTTTATTGATTTCAGAGAGGGAGAGAGATACTGAAACATCAACAATGAGAGAGAATCATTGATTGGCTCCCTCCTGCCTGCCCCACACTGGGGATAGAGCACACAGCCCGGGGCTATGCCCTGACCGGGAACTGAACTCATGACCTCTTGGTTCCTGGGTCAATGCTCAACCACTTTTACTACTCTTATTTAAGATATTACTAGACGTTTTAGCCATTTAAATATTGAGAGATAAAGACATAATTTGCATAAAGGCATACAGATGGGAAGGATGAAATAAAATAATAAATAAAAAAGAAATGTAATGAATAAAAGGAAGAAAATTTTAAAGGAAGAAATCATACAGATCGATATGACTGGCTGCATAAAAAATACTCTTCTAATGAATTTGCAAGGTCAAAGGTGCAAGATCAACACACAAACATTAGTCACTTTTGTTTACCAACATTGAACATAAATAAGGGACCCAAAATCAAAACACAATATCATTAATAATCACTCCAAAAAATAGAAATACTTAGATACACACTTAATAAAATGTGTACAGACTTTGTACATTGGAAATTACAAATGCTGAAGAAAGCAATCAAAGGGACCTAAAAAAATGAAGAAGCATACCATGTCCTTAGTTTTGAAGAGTCAACATCTTCATTTGTCCATAGCTTTCATGTAATGATTACCAAAATTCTAGAAATGTTTTTGTAGACATAGAAAATGCTTATTCTATAAAGTACATGGAAATGCATGGGTGTCAGAATAGCTTAAACAATCTTGAAAATAAGAATAAAGTGAAAGAGAATCTGTCTGATATTAAAGTATACTATATAGCCACTAAGAGAGATATTGACAGAGAGTTGGCCACATATGTCAATGGAACAGAATAGAGAACTCAGAAATATATCCACACAAATATGCCTAGATAATTGCTGACAAAGGTGTAACTGCAGTTGAGGAAGGATAGCCTGTTCAACAAATGGTACTGGAACAATTGTGGAAAAAGAACAAAAAACCCTCCACCTAAATCTCATAACCTATACAAAATTAACTTAAAATGGACCGTGGACTTTAATGTATAAATTTAAAATGACAAAACCCTAGGAAAAAATCTTGGAGATTGCTCTGCAAAAGCTCATGTTAAGAAGATGACAAAGCTACAAACTGGGAGAAA
This sequence comes from Murina feae, assembly GCA_004026665.1. Lineage (NCBI taxonomy): Eukaryota > Metazoa > Chordata > Mammalia > Chiroptera > Vespertilionidae > Murina > Murina feae. The sequence continues at coordinate 5,632 of PVJC01028190.1, forward strand.
TATTTGCAGGCAATATATCTGACAAGGGACTAGTATCCAGCATATATGTAAGAAGTCTTACAATTAAACAGTAAAAACACAAACAACGTAAGTAAAAAATAGGCAAAAGGCATAACAGACATCTCACCAAAGAGGATGTAGAGATTGCAAATAAGCACATGAAAAAGTGGTCAATATCAATAACCACTAGGGAGATACAAATTAAAAGCATAATAAAATATTAGTGTCGGATGGCTAAAGTTTTTTAAGTGACATAAAATACTGGCAAAGAGAAACTGAATCACTCATTCATTTCTAGTTAGAATGGAAAATGATGCAGATATTTGAAAAAGTTTGGCAGTTTCTTAAAAACCAAAACAAGCAAACAAACAAAATCAACTAAACATACAGCTGCATACATCCCATGAGTTGCACTCCTGAGCATTTATTCCATAAATCAAATTTTATTTTCATACAAAAACCTTCACTGAATGTTCAGAGCAGTTTATTTGTATGTAATAGCCCCAAATTGGAAACAACACAGATATCCTTCAACTGGTGAATCAGTTTCCAACTGTGGTACATCCATATTATGCAATATTCCTAGGTAATAACAAGACACAAACTGTTGATTCGTGCAACAACTCGGATGAACTTTGAGGGATTTATGCTGAATGGAGAGAGAGGGGGAGCCAATTCTATAGTTACACAGTGTATGTTTTCACTTAATAGCATTCACTTTTTTTAAAAAAGAACTTTAAACTTTATTTTCAATTACAATTTATATGCAATATTATCTTATATTAGTTTCAGGTGTAGAGGATAGCAGTTCCACAATCAGATTCTTTACAAAACGCTCCCCCTATATTTCCAGTATCCACCAAGCACTATAAATAGTTATTACAATACTAGGGGCCCAGTGCATGAATTTGTGTACCCTGAAAGGAACTGTGGCCCATGAGACTGAGGTGGGCACAGGGGCAAGTCTCGGCACATCCTCCACGCCCCTGCCCAGCCTCTCCCACTGTGGCCCCCAGTCTCGTGTCTGCTGGCAGCCCCACTACTGCCGCTGCCACTCCCACCCACTGACAGCACTGGCCCCACTCGCACCCACTGATGGTGTGGAGTGATTGAGGCTGGTGCCAGCAATGGCTGTGAGCAGGGCTGGCACTGTCAGTGGGTGCAAGTGGCAGCTACTGCCCTGATCACCCCTCAGGAGCAGGGGGAGGTGGAGAAGCCCTCAGGGGTGATTGGGATGAGCAGCCACAGCTTGCACCCACTGACAGGTACAAACTATCGGGACCAGCACCAGGCACCAGCAGTGGGTACAAGCAGTGGCTCTGGTGCTGGCTGCAGGTGCAAGTGGCAGCTCCAGAGCTGGCAGCAGGTATGAACAGCAGCTCCAACACCAGCAGCTGGTACGAGCAGGGCCAGTACTGGAAGCAAGTGGAGGGACCGGGTGGGACCTTGGCGCATGGGAGCAAGGAATTTTCAATAACCACCAGAGGCTCACCTCAATGACAGCGACTGGCACTCCACCTTGGTCTGGTGCCCCTGCTCTGCCACCCCGCTGTGGCCAATGCCCACCATGATCTGCGCTCTGCCACCTGCTGCTGAGTCCCACATTGTTCTGAGTGTGCCCCCTGGTAGTCAAAGCACATCATAGCAACTGGTTGTTCGGTTGTTCTGCCATTTGGTCTATCTGCATATTAGGGTTTTATATATATAGACTGATGACCATTTTCCCTGTGTGGCACTTTACATCCCCAGATTATACTTATTATTTTTGAAACTATTAATTTGTACTACTTAATCCCTTCATATTTTTCATACAGTTTCCCCAACCTTATCACCTCTGGCAACTATTACTTTGTTCTCTGTATCTAAAAGTTTGTTTAAATTTTGTTTATTCACTTAGTTTTTCTCTAGATTCCATATGTAAGTAACATCATATGGTATTTGCCCCTTTCTCACTGACTTATTTCACTTAGCATATACCCTCTATGTCCATCTGTGCTGTCACAAATGGTAAGATTTCACTCTATTTTATGGCTGAGTGATATTCCATTGTATATATGTATGACCATTTTTTATCCAGTCATCTCTTTTTTTAAAAAAAAAAAGTATTTTATTGATTTTTCACAGAGAGGAAGGGAGAGGGATAGAGAGTTAGAAACATCGATCAGCTGCCTCCTGCATACTCCCCACTGGGAATGTGCCCACAACCAAGGTACATGCCCTTGACCAGAATCGAACCCAGGACCCTTCAGTCCACAGGCTAATGCTCCATCCCCTGAGCCAAACCAGTCAGGGCTCCAAGTCATCTCTTGATGGGCACTTGAGTTACTTCCATATCTTGGCTATCTAATCTAATAAAAGAGTAATATGAAAATTGACCCTCACTCCATTACACCCACAAGCCATGCCCACAAGCCCCACCTACCACCCAATCAGGAGCAAATATGCAAATTAACTCAACTAAGATGGCGGCGCCATGGAGCTGGAGTTGCCCCAGGCAATGGAGGAAGTCAGGGCCCCGTGGGCCCTGAGCTCTACTCAAAGCTACAAAGTTTCAATTATAGAAGATAAACCCCAGATACCTGCTGAGCTGGGACCTTGGGTTGCCAGGGGCAACCCAGGCTTCGAGCGGGGGACCAAGGCAACAAAGTTTCAATTATACAAGTTAAATAAATCCCAGATACCTGCTTCCAGCCAGGCATCCCAGTAGGGACCCAAACCCTGAAGGGGCTATGGGCAGCCTGAAACGGCCCTCTGCCTCTCAATCAGGCTGGCCAGGCACCCTAGTAGGGACCCAAACCCTGAAGGGGCTATGGGCAGTATGAAACGGCCATCAGTCCCTCACCCAGGCTGGCCAGGCACACCAGCAGGTGGACATCCCCTGAGGGGTCCAAGACTGCAAGAGGGCTCAGGACGGGCTGAGGGACCCACCGCCCCCCCCCACCCCAAGTGCACATATTTTTGTGCACCGGACCTCTAGTTGTAAATAATGCTGCAATGAACATAGGAGTGCATATATTCTTTTGAATTAGCATTTGGGTTCCTTCAGATATAAACACAGAAGTGGAGTCATTGGGACATAAGGTAGTTCCAATTTTTTTTATTTTTTAAGGATAATCCAGTTTTCCATAGTGCCTGCACTAAGCTGCATTCCCACCAACAGTGCACAAAGGTTCCCTTTTCTCCTCATCCTCACCAACACTTATTTGTTGATTTATAAATGATGACAATTCTGACAGGTGTAAGGTGACATCTCATTGTGGTTTTAATTTGCATTGCTCTGATGACTAGAAATGCTGACCATCTTTTCATATGTCTATTGGCCATCTGCATGTTATCTTTGAAGGAGTGTCTAGTCAATCCTTTGCCAATTTTTTTAACTGGAAAGATTGATTTTTTATGTTGAGTTTTATTAGTTCTTTATAAATTCTTGATATTAACCTGTTATCAGATGAATCCTTGATGAACATGTTCTCCCATTCAGTAGGTTGTCTTTTTTTTGTTTATGGTTTCCTTTGCTATGAAAAAAAATTTTTTAGTTGATATAGTCCCATTTGTTTATTTTTTCTTTTCTTTCTGTTGCCAGAGGAGAAAAAAAATATTGCTAAGATAAATGTCAAAGTTTTTACAGCCTATGTTTTTGTCTAGAAGTTTTATGGTTACGAGTGTTATATTTAAGTCTTTAATCTATTATTAGTTTATTTATTCATATGGTGTAAGAAGGTTTAATTTTTTGCATGTATCTGTCCAATATTCCCAACACTATTTATTGAATTGACTGTCTTTATTCCATTTTATGTTCTTATCTCCTTTGTCAAATATTAATTGACCATATAGGCTTGGGTTTATTTGTGGGGGTCTTTGTTCTGTTGCATTGACCTGTAGGTCTGTTGTGATGCCAGTGCCATGCTGTTTTGATTACTACAGCCTTGTACAATACTTTGATATCAGGTAGCATGATTCCTCAAACTTTGTTCTTCTTTCTCAAGATTGCTGACTATTTGGGGACTTTGTGGTTCTATATAAATTTTTGGAATATTTTTCTTTAGTTCTGTGAAAAATGTTATTGGTATTTTGATAGGAATTGTGTTGAATCTATAGATTGCTTTGGGTAGTATAGACACTTAACTATGTTAATTCTTTCTATCCACAGTATAAGCTTCCATTTCTTTGTTGTTATTTTTTAATTTCTTTCTTTGGTGTTTTATAATTATCCAAGAACAGTGTTCTACCGCCTGGGTCAAATTTATTCTAAGGTATATTTAAATAAAATTGTGAACAAGATTGTTTTCTTAGTTTTCCATTCTGATAGTTCATTATCTATATTATAAAAAGCCAGTGGCTGGAACACCGGAACGCCGGAATGACCAAACAACCGGTCACCAGGAGCTGCACTGATGGGTCCCACGGAGGCGGCGGTAGCAGGACTCGGGGTCTTGCATGACTTTGCATGCTGGGACTCTAGATGGTATATAAAATAACATTGTGTTTTGAATATTTATTTTCTATCCTGCAACTTTACTGAATTTACTAGTATTTATCAATTCTATTATGGTTTTCGGGGGAATATTTTGGGTTCTCTGTATACAGTGTCAGATCATCTGCAAATAATGACAGTTTTACTTCTTTCTTTCCAATATGCATGCCATTTTGCCTTTTATTTCTTTTTGTCTGATTGTTGTGGCTAGGACTTCCAGCATTATGCGACATAAAAGTGATGATAATGGACATCTCTATCTTATCCCTGATGTTAAGGGAAATGCTTTTTCATTTTTCCCCATTGAGTATGACATTAGTTGTTGGTTTGTCATATATACTTGATCCTGTTGAGATATCTTCCTTCTAGGCCCACCTTGCTTATATTAATCATAAATGGGTGCTGAGATTTCATTTGGAATGTTTGGTGTCCACAGTGATTCTTTCTCTTTATATCTGTGTGCACCCAGGTCAGGAACACTAGAATCTTATTATAGTGGGGAATGGTACTGAACTCTTAAGAGATAGTATAGTGTGGTGGAAGGGCTTTAGGCTAGGCCATCAGGAAGACCTGTGTATGCCACTTTTCTTCTGTTGGCTGAAGTGCTGTCTAGAAGTTTGGGTATAGTAAGATGCAAATAACATTTTATCGAGGGCTTGCTTTCTGTCTCCTTGATGGTAGTGTGTTGTAAACTTTATTGAAATTAAATATATACTGGGATCTAATCACAATAAGGCATCACTTAATTTGGCATAACAGTGCTTTCTCTTAGTAAGTCCACAGTAATATGAAGGACAGCAGGATGTAACAAAGCATCAGCATCTGCTTCCTTAATAATTCCTTTTTTAATGAAGTTATGTATGCCAAATATGTCTGACTCCTTATCACTCTTGAGACAGTATGATGTAAGTTTAACCAGGAAAATTTTTCAGGATCAGGAAACCAGAGGATATAATGTCATGGCACAAGTGATATCTGAACAGTCACAAAGCAAAATATCAACTGATACATGTGACAGTTACTCAGTCCTATATCGCAAGGAAGCACTGTTATTCATCTACTTTATGTCAGCCATTCTAGAGAATCATAGCCACCCAAGGGGCAATTAAGCAACTGCCTTGTGACTACAGAAAGATTATCAACACAGCTCACCACATCCTCCTTGTACCTGATTCATCACTTGCAAAATTTGCTCAAGTTCAAAATAAACAAATAAAACTCAACACAATTATGACAATTAGCATGTTTCTAAGTGAAAAACACCAAGGTGGTGGTTGTAAAAAGCAATAAATTCTGTGTTTTAATTTTACAATTTGGTTTGGTGGTCATGGGAATTTGTGTTGGTGGGGGAAATATTTTGCTTGTTGCAGGCAGATGTTTGTTTGCTCTAAAGCAAGAGGTAAGGAGAATTATTTTAGGAAGGAGACTGTATGACTAAGGTTGGGGGAGATAAAATTGATGTGTGAGCAGGGTCACTGATAACTTTGTGGGCAAGTAAACCTTTGGATATGCCAAGAGATTTTATCACTCAAAAAGGCTGAGTCATACATATGTAATTTTGGCTTAAATTAGTTGGAGTGTGGCGTGGAGGAGGAGGGATGGTAATACGCAGAAAATAAAACGGAGAGACATAAACTTAGCCCAGAGTTAGGCCTGAGCCTCTTTCGACACAGTCAATTTTCTCAGCTAACTTTTTGCATCTGGTGGCTCATAATTTCAGTTCCATGCTACCAACCTACCTTATAGACATATTTTTTCAGCCAGGATATTCTTGGCACTGTCACATCTCAATGGAGTAGCCAGAAAAGTGCCTCTTGCTTTTGGTTTTCCATACATGAGACTCATAGGAGATACTGTCTTCTAAATTCTAGCTCTATGTTCTGTTATCTTTTGGACCTGCCACTTGACACTACTTCTCTAATTTGGACATTTTGCTTCTGCTCACAGTGAGCTGAACCATGTGGTCAATAACCTTTGAAGCAGGTACTACTAGAATTCTTATTTACAGATGATTGAACTAACTTAAGAAGGATACTTGCTGAACCTTGAGCAGCTAGCAAGGCTGAGAGCTAGAATATAACCTAGAAAGCCCGATTCAAGAGCTTTCCCCTTTAGCCACTACACTACAACTTCATCTTTTGATAGAATCCAAAGTGACATTCATTCATATAAAACTCTAGTAAGTGACACCTCATACTATTTACTTCAATTCAAATCAAATTTATTGAGTACTTGCTACGTACCAAATAGTAGATAAGTACTTGCACGTATTGATTCTTTTAACCAACACTTACTAACAAATACCTTTGCCAGGTAGTGTGGAAGAGGACAGAGATATAATATGTTAAGGAGGCATGGTCCTTTTTCTCAGAGACTACATATCACAGATGATTATAAACTAATGTGATAAATGCTTCAATAGTGTAGGATTAGAAGAGGAAGCACCAAAGTTGTTCTAGGCTGACTAAATAAGACTTTACTAGTAGTAGGACCTAGTAATAGGATTCATGTGCAAAGATAACATTGGGGATGTGTGCTGGTGGTGGAAGCATATTAAAAGTCAAGGAGTTTGAAAAAGTGTGCTGTACAGGACTCTATAAGTGTTTGATGCTGCATTTGGATGAGATGAGACTAGAAAAGTAGTCTAGGGCAAAAGTATGAAGTTTTTGTTTTGATTTTTTTTGTTGTTTTTTGTTGTTTGTTTTGTTTTGCTTTGTCTGTGTTAAAGTTTGGGCTTTATCCTATAGACCAGAAGTCACAGATGAGGTCAATCAGCGAAGCAGACTGGGTCACCAAACATTAGTGTAAACAGGAAAGCATATGCCAAGTTGAAGACAATAGCTGCCTCTTTGCTCACACAGATTAGATCCAGGCTTTCAAGACCATATTGTCTTTCATGAAAATTCACAAGTTCAGGTTTATATGTGAAATATACACATTTTTAATCTTAGCATCTAGAACCACAGAATTCCTAGGCTAGGCAAAATTTTCATCCTGCCCATAGTAACTAAACATTTCATCTCTATGACTCATGCATTCAAAATTACACCAAAAAAGTTTATATTAAATTGATAGCAACATATCAAGAATCAATGTTTGAGAATACAATCTGAATGGGATGGGTCATTTGAAAGAAACCATGCCTATGATATTTCTTGCTGATCCTTACATGGCCCAGGTAACAGACATGAAGACCGTAACTGAACGTTTTCAGTGGAATGTCAGTAAAAACGGGTGTATGATGAGAAAAGGCCCTTGGGACTCATGTAAATGAGAAGTGCTTACCAAAGAGGAGAATGGCCCAGTGGGCCAGAGTCGATTGGTGAAAATGAGGAAGGGTGGTTGGCCAATAGTTTCCAAAATGTTGCAGCTTTCTATCTACTGAGGAGAGGGAATCAACAACTGTGACTGACTGGGAAATACAAAAAATAAATTCATATATCTTGGAAAAGCCAAAAACAACTTCCAGGGGACAACAATAATTGATTTCCTACCAAGGAAATCATGACATCTTTGTACATATCATGGAAAAATAGACTTGTACAGAGCAAAAATGAAATCTCAAATGGCATGAAATCCTTGTAAAGAGAAAAAGTTACTACGTTAGCTAACTGTGAGCAAAGCAGTCACTGACAGTAACACAATGCCATTCCTACACATGTATTATTCTGTATTGACAGCCCACAGAGCCTCACCTGTTTCTCCAAACACAATATACACAGGCTGTGCAGCCTCTCAGTCACACACACAGTGTTCTGTCTCGGGAGCCTGGCTCCAGTTCCCCATTCGTCTTTCACCTGCCAGGCAAGCGCTCAGCCTTCTTTATATATCATTCTCCGCTTTCTTAGTGCAAAGCCCTTTAGCTAACAGTGTTGCTGTCAATAAGCACTAACTCCTTCCCTGCTGATGAAGTGTATTTCTGGCAGAACACTGCCTATTTTCAAGCAGCACCTGCGTAGTGAGTTACAGTGTGCTACTCTTACGGTGGTGGGGGGGTCAACCCAATGCTGATGTCCTCCAAAATAAAACTCTGGCAACTTGGCTGGTAGGTTACTGCACTGCTGTGGAACCCCAGCTTTTCTTTCACCCCACTCCACATATAATCTCTCTCCGTGAGCTATTATGCCAGACTATAAGCTGCTGCCTTTATATATCTAAGAAAGAGTTCAGTGCCTGGTGCACTGAACTAATATATACAGATTAGTATATATTGGGTAATAATTGCCAATACTTTGTGAATGCTTATGATGAGCCAAGCATTTTGTATAGATTATTTCCTTTCATTGCCTACTAGCCCTGTCTTACCAAGAAACTGAAGTCCACAAGGTATGTAATTTTTAAGGTCACCTAGCCAATTTAAATAGCAGAGCTGGGATCTGAATTGGGGCTGCCTGGTGCCAGCATCAAAGCTACCCACCCCTGTTCAATACTGTCTAATAACTGCCTTCATGGTTATCCAGATATCTGTTATTTTTCACTAGGAGTTGCTTGCTGCCTCTCTCTGGAATAAACCTCTATATTCTTCTTACTATATTCTTCTTTTAGGTGCCTTACCTAAAAATTGTATCCTCATAAATCAAGGCTGCGAGAGGGTTTAAGGCAATAAAAATAAGGAAAAATCTAATTTATTTCTGGAAAGAGTCCAGAACTTTCATCAAGAGCAGAGCAATTCTGGGAACTAGAGACTTGGATTAAATCTGCTGAAAAACAAGATCAAGGTAGGTATACATGATTAATTATAGGGTTATCAAGAGATGATCTCTAGAAGGAGCGTATGAGTCAAGTGTGAGGAGAGAGCATTCTGGTGAGTCCCAATAGTTAACAGAGACAGGGCCAGTGGTGATTGTAGGGGGAAGGGTTTGGTGGGAGGTGGAAGAGCTATAGCAGTGTTACACGGTGATGGAAAATAATAAAATATAGTAAATAGTATTTTTAAAGTAAAGGAAAAGGGGGGACGGCTTGGAAAGCGTGTGGGAAAGGAAAGGTCTCTGCTTGCCCACAGCCTTCTACAACCCTTAATGTGCCTTGTTGGCCACCTTCTTAATAGGTAGGGCTTTATCTGGAAGGAAACACTTTAACAAAGAAAAGTCTAGGAGACTAGATCTAAATTATTCCATTCACAAAAAGGAAATGGTAACGATGTGGCATCACAGAGGTGTTAGCTATAGTCATACTGCAATATCTAAATATGTCAAATAAACATGTTATACACCATACACTTATATGTTATATAGCAAATATATTTCAATTTAAAATTTTAATATAAAAAATAAAAAGAGAAGTAAGTAATCATTAACTCAAATGATTAAAAAATTAAAAATAGATGAGGATTCTAAGCTGAACCCTCTGTACCAAGAAAAAAAATGCGTTGTATTGTTTGGATATTAGGATTTTAAGAAGATACTTTCAGATAATACATATCTATAAAAGAATACACTAAAGACAGCAGGCCTTATGTTTTTCACTCATTCACTCATTCACTTATTCATTCAAAATTAAGTGTCTTCAACGTCAGTGCTTATAACTCTAACAAGCCTCAGATCCGCTTGAAAGCAGGTTTAGGAGGTTTGCAAATCTGAGATTGCATTTTCAATACACTCCCAGGTGAGTAGAACACACCTTCCATGGCAAGACTATATAATTGCATGAGAAGGCCACCAAATGCACACATCTTGGGACGAGACACAAGGCCAGGCTACAGTAAGAATAGGGAGCAGGCACTGTAAGAATAGGAGAAGCACTACAGCTCCCATCTGAGAGGGTATTCCTCCAGTCAAACGTTTCTCTCGCCTATTTTGAATGCTTGTAGAATTTTTACATGGGTATAAAAATGAGTTACAGGCAAATTCAGCTAAAGGCCCCTTTATGGTGATGGGACAGATGTTTAAAATGACTGTCCTTTTTTTTTCTCTCTCAAAACTTAAAATACATTTGTTAATTTTTTATTATCTATTTCTAATTTTTTTTAAGTAAAGGATATACTAGTAGAGTTCATTTCAATCTATATTTGATTTCCATGCACATGAGATAAATATGCATAGGTAAACTACATTATAAGTTATATATACATATTATGTATAGCAGATACATAATAAACACCCATATTACACACATAATACATGTTCAAATCGTATTGCACTAACTTCAGAGGAGAGGTCAATAAACCACTCGCTGCACTTGGATCTCAGTTTCGAAGCCATTGCATTCAGCCCCACATGCTCTTCATAGGAGCAGGAAAGGAGCAAATAGGCCAGGTAGACGCAACTCGGATCAGATCTGGCAACTGCCATCTGGAAGTGCTCCCATTGCTAGTGTCTCCATGTAAAGAAATTCCCCTTGTATGTTTTGTTTCCTCCAATTAAGAGAACAATACAGCCAATCATGTGATCATTTTTTTTTTTTTTTTGCCTCAATTGAGAGATAAGTCTAGCGTTCAAGTGATCTCATCCCAGGTCCCGGCCCTTGGCATAAATATCTTTCCATTTTACTCACATGGTGTCTGGTCTTTTTCTTATCATAATTTGACTGCTCTTTCCCCCATGTGTTTTGTTATAAACTGCCTAAATCCTTGTAGGAAATACATAAATATTGATCCATTTGTTGATCCAGCAACAATTGGCAAGTATCTATTATAAGAGAGGTAGTAGGGGTGGAGGAGAGTAAAAAACCCTGTCATGGAGATGCAAACAGCAAGTAGAAAATTGTGCTTCATAGAGCTTAAGGGCTCAATACCCTTGCTATGTGCCTTAATTAAAAGGATACAGTATGCCCTGACTGGTTTGGCTCAGTGGATAGAGCATCGGCCTGCGGACCCAAGGGTCCCAGGTTCGATTCCAGTCAAGGGCATGTACCTTGGTTGCGGGCACATCCCCAGTGGGGGGTGTGCAGGAGGCAGCTTATCAATGTTTCTAACTCTCTATTCCTCTCCCTTCCTCTCTGTAAAAAATCAATAAAATATATTTTTTTAAAAAAATAAAAAATAAAAGGATACAGTATGGCCCTAACTGGTTTGGCTCAGTGGATACAGCGTTGGTCTGTGGACTGAAAGGTCCCAGGTTCAACTCCGGTCAAGGGCATGTACCTTGGTTGCAGGCACATCCCCAGTAGGGGGTGTGCAGGAGGCAGCTGATCGATGTTTCTAACTCTTTATCCTTTTCCCTTCCTCTCTGTAAAAAATCAATAAAATATATTTTAAAAATTTTTAATTAAAAAAAGGATACAGTATGTAAGATTAATGACTGTTTGCTAGCAAATCAAAGTTTCATTTTATCAATAAAATATAGTCTTAAACATCAAATCAGTCAGTGATTTACTGTGGTTTTGTGATTTAATTGAAAGTCAGATCAGAAGTAGGAGTCCATTTTCAAAAATAAGTGTCAGAAATTGTTCTTGTTAAATCAAAACAAACTTCGTTCTCTTTCAGAGAACTGTGACTTCAAGGAGTCTGGACATCACAGAGAGGAAAGGCTCATCTCCCCAGTGATCAGATGAGGTATCTGTGCTTTTTGTATCTTTCTGCAATGGAAGCAAAGGAAAAGAAAAAGCAGCAGCCCCAATTCCTGCTGAGTAGGGGAGAGACAGAGATAAAGAGAATACCACTGCCAACACCACTATTTCCTGGCACGGTGCCAGTGGCTCACAGGTCATCATCTCCTTTCATGGTAAGACTTGCTTACTGTGCATCAACTGTGAAGGAAACTGAAACTCAGAGAAATGAAGTGATTTTCAAATGTCACAACATGGTAGAGCCAAGATTCCAGCCCATCCACCTCCTGCTAAAATTGATCTTCTTGTATCCCGTGCCAGGTGAGTGCTTAAGGCCCAACCTTATGGAAATATCCCTGATGAAGTGGCATGACTCCTCAATTTTCACACAGTGCTTCAGAAGCATTTGATCATGTTAGTTTAGCCAGAAGTTCTAATACTCCTAGAAACTCTGCCAGTTTGCTTTCTGTATTTAAATCCCAAGCTAGCTGATCTCAGAAGCAAATCACTTCCAACAGCACTATTGGTGGATTCATTTCAGATGGTCGATGTTGTTAGTGATGTAGACAGTTTATAAATAACTTTATCAGATTGAAGGATATCACCTCACTATGCCACATGGACATTTTATTGACCAAACAAGGGGGTGGTAATACTTCACCTTAAAGGGGCTCACTAAAAGGATGTAATAGAAAAAGCTAAGTAGGAACATGGTAATTCAGCTTAGGGAAGATAAATGCATGTATATATATATGTAATGAACATTAGAACATTATATAGAAATATATGGTACTTGTTCATGCACTCACGAGTCCTTTACTGATTATTTCTATATTTAAATTAAGAGAAAAATATCTTTTACACAAACATGACGTTTAATAATGTATCAGTCAGCCATTCCTTTGGATCAGTTCCCAACCCATATTTCCTAGTAATGTGTTTCTAAACTGACTGATTTATTTATTTATACCCCATCTCCCACTAAGAAATTTGAATCCTTAAGAGTAAAACTTGTAAACAATAATATTTGGCTACCCTTATTCAAAAACAACATTTGGACAAGATTTACATTTTTATGTAATTTAGTGGGAATTCTCTACTTTCTATGACTTTTTAAATTTCAGGCTATATTAAAATACAGGGGACTCAGCAGACTAAACTTATGCTAAAATACATCCTCTTCCAACACAAGAAAAACTACTTACTGCATTATTTGTCTGTATGGATATAGTCAAATAAATGTAGACTTCACATGTGAGCTTTTGGGAACTAGAAGTCAAGCATCTTCTGGGAACACCTACCTTTCTCTAGCTTCGCTGGCATAATAGATGGGTGAGCAAGTTTTGTAAAGTGTATAAAGACTATTGGAATGCATATTATGATTTCCATATCTTTCCTCTCTGAGCCAATAAACTCAATATGTTGACTTTCTGGGAAAGAGGACTAAATGATCTGTTTTTGTTTTTTGTTTTTTTTTTTCATATTATGTCTTTTTTATTGTATAGATTTATATCTAAATAACTGTTGGGAATGTGGAGCTTTTACTTTTGATCAGATGTGTTAGTTGGACGTGATATTAGGGCCTCTGTTTTCCAGAGAATCAATTTAGTTTGATCACTTTCCTGCATGGTAGCTCTAAAGTAGTACCTTTCAGGGATTTGTGATTTGTGTTAGGTTGGCTTAAGGAGGTTTTGACATCACTAAGAGGGTTTGTAGTTCTTTGCCTTGTGTTTTGAGTGCCAACATAATCGCTATTGGTTTAAGCAAGGCTAACAGAAACAGAAACTAGCTTATTGTGTCTGCACTCAACTGCCATGAATCTTACAAATTCAATTCAGATGTTTATTCTGGTGCTCTGTTCTCTCATCCATGCCCATGAGTTCTGGTAGATTGAAAGCAATATGAAAGCTTGTTTTTAATTTTTCCTTAAATTTCTGTTCATCTCATTCATTGGAGGAGGGAATCAATGAATAAATCAGTCTTGGAAGAAGCAGCTCTAGGCGGGTAGTTACTGAGAATGACATCCTGTGCAGAGTTGTCTCCTCTAATGCTGTTTGCTAAAACGGGGCCATCAGCAAAGTCTATGTACAAAATAAAAGCTCAACCCCTGAATCGAACTTAATTTCCTCATGAAGTTAATTCCTTGTAAGGAGAAACTCTTGCTTTGGCAGGAGATTTGCACATAGCCCGCGTTCCAGACTCATCAACTGCACAAGGGTTGAAAATTCTGTGCGCAGGGTGGGTGGTGGGGAACAGAATACTGTCTGGCCCTTTGCCACCACACAAGCCTGGGACCTTCACATCATCTGTACTCCAACTGATCAGATACAGAGAGCACCCCCTCTGCTCCCACCTCTGAAAGGTCCTGTTTAGACAACCACAAGCTTCTTTAGAAAATGAAGATTCATCAGTGATCCTTGAGGGCCACTCTATCTAGAGTGGATAACAATGTGGTTTTAAAATGTTCATTCCATCTTATCTCTGGGTCAATGTGATTCCAAAACAACCAGTGGGGGAGTGAAAAAAATTCATTTCCATGCAACTGGTTTGACTTCTTTTTGGAATTGACTATATTTGGTCTAAAACTGACTGTTTTCTCATTGAATGAGCTAACATTCCCAAGGAGCATTTAAGTAAGCTATATCGTCACGGCATGGGAATGGCTGAGCACTGCATCGAGGTCTATTTTCATTTGATTGCATGTGTATTTATTATACAAAAATAGAGCAACATTATGACTCTGCCCAGCGACTTTCTTTCCTACATGATAGTATGAGTGATCGAGGATTTCTTTAAATTTAAGAAAGGCATGCTTGTTTTGTTTTCACAGCTGTTAGCCTTTTTTCCCCATTTAATTTTGTTCTTTGTTGGTGTCATTTGTGGTGCTTATTATTTAGGAGAATTTACTGGTAGCAAAATGTGCTTGTTGGCAATCAAAAAGCAGGAAGTCCTTCAACCTGTCAATTTGTGGTGGATTAAATTATTCAGATAAAATTAAAACTGGTTGGCAAATGGCCCCAATACAGGCCTGTTTTCCTCGCATTTGAATGGTTAGGTTTGCTTGGTCGCAGACTTCTACAAGTCCTGTTTTTACCTGGGACCAGAATACCTATGCAGTACTCAAATTCCTCAGGAAAGGGTGGTCTTGCAATGCTTTGCCTCTAACTTCAGAAGTCTGACTGGGACACACATATTTTCTACCTCAATCTATGGAAAACAAAATGCCCAAACCTACCATTCCTTCACAGATTGTGCACATATGCATAGAGATAGAAGAAGCTTTATCCCCACTGTGGCAACTGCAAACCAGAAGATACTCCTCAGAGGCAAAGAATATCCAGGTTATAGGAACAAAATAAAGCTGCTTAAGAAAATGGTCAGTTATGGAATGTTCTGTGCATAAGTATGTCCATTAATTAAGAAATGAACTGAAATTACTAATGAATTTCATAATAGCCACCAACCCACTGCCAGTTGGCTGTAGCTTTGTGACAGATGGTAGTGACTGATCTGGACGAGATCTGACCTAGAGATAGTCCATCATTTATTAAATTGCAGCCCCAAATAAAATTCCATGCATTGCAGCCTTTCACCATTACGTCTCACAGTGAGATGCACTGATAGCACTCTGTATCTGGCACCCCTGCTGCAGACAGAAAACTATTCAAAGGGCTTAAATATAACACTCAGGAAAGAAAATCCATAATACCGCTCAGGAAATGGGGTGGAAAAAAAAGCCACCTCAACGACTGTGGCCTGAATGAGGCATAGGACAAAATGGGAGCTCTGTTTTGTGCTGATCTGATTTGTTACCTCCCAGCACCAAGATTTACCCCTCACTTTTTTTTTAAGTCAAGGGGTCCTCGTTCACACAGCAACGGATAGGTAGTGACTGTTTGGTTCTGCCTTAATCTATCAACAAATCCTCTCAGAGTACAGGGAGCCGCTACAGACTGGCTCCAGAACTTACCAACTTGGGGCTCTTGCATCAATAAGTCACTGGAATGGTCACATCAAAAGCTCAAATTATTGTCACTAGACTCATTGTTTTGTGTATTTGGGAAAATTAACCAAAGCTCAGGCTCATAAAGACCAGGAAAAGAAATCCTACCATTATAAATCAAGGTAGAACTTAGGTAGACAGAAAATACAGGTATGTTTTCAAATCTTTTATGTAGCATGTGATAGAGCTTCCTTCATATTTTCAAAACTCCACGTAGCTTATTGTCCTATTTCAAAGGTGATACATATAAGATGTGTTTCAATACAAGATATACTCATTCAAGAGGCTAACCCATGATATATAGGTAGCAGTATTTGGTGACATTAGGGTTATTATTTTACTTATTTCAAAGAGGCAGAATACTGCTGTTAACAAAGTTCACCTTTAACATGCTGCATAAAATCTTTTTATTTTTTTAAATAAAAAAATCTTTTTATTTTTTTTAAATAAAACTTCGTGTTTTAGCTGGAAGGAGCCTGAGAAATATGATAGCATCTGCTTCTCAGCCAGGTCCACTGAAAGACCTGAAGTAGAAGACAGGAGTGAGCAGGGACTCCTCAGTGATTTTGGGGAAGACGTGGAGGCCTGGCATGGATAAAATGTCTTTGTAATCACATGCTTTACCCTAAAACTGCATTCGCATTTTGCATTTGACTCCAAAGCATATCACTTTGCTATGGATTTTTACAATGACATTTAATGTTGCTCCATTAAATAAAAGTAATGTTCCAAGAACATGTGATGTTTTTATCCTCTAACTTTGTGAACACCTGCCAATTACTGATCCCAATTCTCCCTGTGTTCACCCAATTCTCAACTTCATTCTGTCTGAGTTTTCTGTTGTGGACTTTGGTTAACTCTTTTCCTAATCCAGTTTTCAGTTTTGCTGTTTTTTGAGTTCATATCTTGTAGAGGTACCGTACATTTTGAAGTTCCCTGACATGTGGCTCTTCAGGGGCCACAGCTCAGTATGTTGCCAAGGTATCAATGTGGTAAAAACAAGTGGAACCAAAAGCTCTTGAGTAAGATCAGAGTCAGGAATAGAGAAACTGACCTAAAGCAAAAATCTCACAGTTACAGCAGCAGGGGAGTTTAATAACAATAATAATGAGGAAGAGGGGAAGGACGAGGAGGAAGAAG
>PVJC01028191.1:0-22687 GCA_004026665.1 Murina feae
TCTTACACATACTGTCAAATTTGTCTTCCATTCTTTTCATCCACCTTATGATCATTTCCCTGAATTCTTTCTCTGACAAGTTGCTTGCTTCTATTTCATTTACTTCCCTTTCTGGTGATGCCTGTTTTTCTTTCATATGCGGGCTGTTTCTTTGTCTCCCCATGATCTATCTTCTCTGGGTATCTGGTTATATAGTTTTTTCTCTCCTCTCTCAGGATTCTTCTGTCTTCTCCAACTGTAGGCTGTCTCCCAGCTCGATCTCCACTGCCAATTCAGTCTGGAAGCTACTCGTTTCAGCTGCTTTCCCTATCTGCTCTGGGACAAGGCACTGTCACATAACACATTCTTAACTAACCCACCAACCATAATTTTGTCCATTGACTAATAATGTCCTTTGAAACATTTCTAACCCAGTTCAGGATTCAGCCCAGAATCATAAATAGCAGTTGATTGTCACAAGTCTTTTGTCTCCTTTAATTTGGATTTTCTCCTTGGGCCTTCTTTGTTTTGAAGAATTTAGTCCTCATGTTTTAATAAAATATTTTTTTTTCATTTTGAGTTTTTAATGCAGTTTGAACTACATTTTCCTGTTGAAATCTTTTAAAATTAAATTTATTGGGACAGCATCAGTTAATAACATGATATAAATTTCCAGTGTGCCATTTTATAATACGACATCTGTATACCCTATTCTGTGTGAGCACAAAACACTTTCACGTTTAAACACAAGAAAAATCATCAAGTTTTACGTAGTCTGTGCCACATGCCAAAATGCTTGTACCTGCTTACTAATATGTTTTTTGTCTAAAGGTTGATTTTGAAATACAAGATTTAAATCATTACCATGTTCCGCTGCTTCATGCAGGGTTTCTTCCACAGGCCTCTGGAAGGAAAGAAAGCTGCCAGTGAGAGTTTTCACACCAGACTTCTACCCTGTCGCTTTCTAAGAGAATTGTCCACAGCCAGGTCTCTTCGGTGGCGAGGCCAAGCCACAGCTGCTCACCGTTACTCAAGAGCAAGCCAAGTCCGGCAGAGCGGGTCCACATTCCAGTGACTGCAGAACCCCTGTGGGAGTTTCTGAAACTCTGACTCAGGATTGTGAGTGGCTGCCCTGGGCTGGGGCCTGGAAATCTGGTTTTTCAACAAGGGCTTGGGGGTTAAGATTTCTTTAGTTCATTAACTTTGGGGGTAGTGATGTACATTACCTGCGTAAGCAAGAATGAATAACAAGGAAATACTGACTAAGATAAAGAGAATACTACTAGTAATTGTATTGTTTGTCTTTTGAAGCAAGTACGATGCTGATAAAAAAAAAAGATAGGGTCCTTCAGATCCCTTTTTAAATCAAATATCGCAGTTCACAACTTATTTAATACTCAGCTTTAGGCTAGATTGGAGGAGCCTTAGCCCTTCTGATCTCTTTCAGTCCTTCCCACCCAAGTCACTCCAAAAAAAGTATGATTTAGTGGAAATTCAAGACAAGGTCACTGGCTTCCCATTTCAGCTAAATTGCTGTCAGTAAATCTCTACTATATAAATATTCTGGAGGCACTACTCTGTAAGTGAAGAATAAGAAAATAAACTTATTCTGCAGGGATATATCATTTAGTGTAGCTAGCTTCTTTCAATATAATTTTCTTTGTCAAAGTAAAAATCAAACAAAAAAAAGTCACTTGATCTTACCTTAAAAGAGTGCTCTCTCTTTTCAAAAACAAATATTGGTTGAGCAATGACAGATTTTTCTGTAAAATAAAAAGAACAGAAAAGAAATAAAACCATATTCTGACATTTCTAATACCCAACTAAAAATATTTGAAGATTTTGTTTATTTATTTGTATTTTCTTTCTGCCTTTAGGTAAAATGCAAACTGTTTTACATGGATGCTATAAATGGAATATTTACAAATAATGTTAATAGTTAATTACTGAAATAAACACATGAGGGAAAGTGACAGTAAATATATTTCCACAAATAGGGTGATCATCCCATTAAAAGAACATGTGTTAGGTCCTTTGCCCATTTTTTGATTGGATTGTTCATCTTCCTTTTGTTAAGTTGTATGAGTTCCCTATAAATGTTGGAGATTAAACCCTTATCGGAGATAACATTGACAAATATGTTCTCCCATGCAGTGGGCTTTCTTGTTGTTTTGTTGATGGTTTCTTTTGCTGTGAAGAAGCCTTTTATTTTGATGTAGTCCCATTTGTTTATCTTCTCTTTAGTTTCCAATGCCCTGGGAGCTGTATCGGTGAAAAAATTGCTTCGGCATATGTCTGAGATTTTGTTGCCTTTAAATTCCTGGGGGGTAGGGGAGGAGGGGGGAAGGCCAAGGGGAAATAATGGAGACTTATTTAACACTCTTTGTAATACTTTAAGCAAAAAAACAAAATTTAAAAATAAATAAATAAATAAAAGAACGTATCAAGGGTTTAAGAAAAACAAAATATAATTCCCTGCCTTCAGAATCCCACCAAGATAGAGTGATTAACACCTATACTTTTATTTTATTTTATTTTTTGTTTATTTATGTTTTTTAATATATTTTATTGATTTTTTTGCAGAGAGGAAGGGAGAGCGACAGATAGTCAGAAACATCGATGGGAGAGAAACATCAATCAGCTGCCTTCTGCACACCCCCTACCGGGGATGTGCCCACAACTAAGGTACATGCCCTTGACCGGAATCGAACCTGGGACCTTTCAGTCCCCAGGCCGACACTCTATCCACTGAGCCAAACTGGTCAGGGCTACACCTATACTTTTAGAATAAAAAGTTTCAAGGGATGAAAAATCTCATTTGATAATAGCACTCCTCTTGGATCAGATCTGAAGGTATAGATGTACTGCATTCAGCTTTTTAAAAAATATATATTTTATTGATTTTTTACAGAGAGGAAGGGAGACGGATAGAGAGGTAGAAACATCAATGAGAGAGAAACATCGATCAGCTGCCTCCTACACACCTCCTACTGGGGATGTGCCCCAAACCAAGGTACATGCCCTTGAGCGGAATCGACCCTGGGACCTTTCAATCCCCAGGCCGACGCTCTATCCACTGAGCCAAACCAGTTAGGGCTGCTTTAAAAATGATCTAGAAATAATCCATATTTCCTTGACTAGAGTCGTCCTATACTAAGAAATGCTTTCAATATTTAGGCTAAGAATCAGTGGTAATGTTATAAAGTAGCTACAGTTTGTCTTCAGCTGTACCAACCTTACTAATCTTTTATATTTTCCTATCTTAGGTAGGACAATGGGGAGAAACTCACTGACTCGAGGGTATAAATGGGTGATCACAGCTTTAAATATCAGCACTCCAGCATTCTCAGGGAAAATTACATGGTTCTTAAGAGCTTGGGCTCTGGAGTTAGGTAGGCATGTGTTCAAATACAAGTTTCACCACTGATTGGCTTTGGAAACTGAATATGTCTGTACCCGTTTCCTCATCTGAAAAAAAGAAAGATTCTGACAATATTTACCTCACATTTTATGTGAAGATTAAATGGATTTTTAGATCTATTATATTTAATAAAACAAACAAAAAAGCCTCAAAAAAGGATAGTAAATATGTGGCATGCCAAAATAACCTCTAGTTGAGGCATTTCAAGGAACTACCACACCTTCTAGATGCCAGAAAGGGGTTCTCCAGCTCTCCACAATGTTCTCCATGAAAGAGTGTCATAAACTCCGCCAGACACCCCTTTGCTGAGCTCCTGGGGCCACGTGCAGCTGGATACCTTCTTTCAGCCCAATGACGTACACTATTCACTTCTATGCAAGTGCTACTGCCCTGTCCACCCCAGCACAAACCAGTCAATAGCACACTGGCAATCCCATCCATATTAGACTATACCTCAGGTCTTTGTTCTCTCTCTGACAAGCTCCTTCCGAGCAATGACTTCAGATGTAAGAAAGGAGCGCGCTAGTGACTTTGAGAGGAAACTGTGAATGTGCAGGGGAATACTTATGAACCCCAGCAATGAATGGGTCTTTTCTCAACTGGACTTGGATAGTCATTCTTAAAATAGCATGAGTTGGCCTCAGCCAAGACAAATGACATCACTTTCCTTCTATCAAAACATTCAGCTAAACACAGGCAAAAGCAATCTTTAATGGCAGCATTAAGGAGGAAATCCCACAGGGCTACTCACAGCTTGGAAGCATATGGTAAAGTAAGAAGGCCCCTTTTATTAATTCAACAAATATTTATTGCACAGATTTTGTGTGCCAGCCACTGTGTTAGGACCTAGGTGCACACTCTCTGATGAAAGGTATGTTAGCCTCAGGCAGCCACCTATTCAGCCTGACACGGCCCAGCACATGAGTTAGAAAGCAGATAATTTCCTACCCTCCACTTCCATCTAAAGACAAAGACAAAGTAAGCATTTATCAAGCCACTGGGTTCATACCAGCTTTCCCACCAGACCCAGTAGGAAAACCCTATATAATAAAAGGCTAATATGCAAATTGTCCCCTTGGGAATTTGACCAACCTGGAGTTCAACTGCTCGCTATGATGTGCACTGACCATCAGGGGGCAGCACAGAATGAAGGAAGGCCCTGGCTGGCAGCTGGCAGCTTGGGGAAGAAAGGCCCAGATTAGCCCTGATTGCCGGCCAGACCTAGGGATCCTACCCATGCACTGGGCCTCTAGTTTGAAAATAAAAGCAAAGTCCTTGAAATTACATATTTAAAATTTTATTCTTTATTATATAATGTATTTATTAGTCAAGCCATTTACCTAAAAAATATGCAGTGATGGATGACTGTGAAAGAGATAGTTTTCAAGTTGAGAGAGAGGACAGTGGTACAAGAGGAGGCCAAAGACCAGGTTGGAGCTTTGGGAAGCCTTGTAGGCTGAGCCAGGAGTTCTGTTTTCATTCAAGGAAAAAATGGAAGCCAGTAAGAGGTTTTATGCTGTGGAGTGATTCACTGGGATATGCATTTGTTTTTTTAAGATCACTCTGCCTGCTGTGTGGAAAGGAGGACAGAGTGGAGAAGGACTGAGAGAGAGGAAATAATTAAGAGGCTAGGCTACATTCCAGAAGAGAGCTGGCTAGGTTGCTCTTTGCTTCTTTGATCTTGCATCTATGATGTTTCGAGGCAAATGGAATAATTAAAAGTTAAAAAATACAGTTTTATGTTAAAAGGAATGAAGATGTGAGAATGGGGAGGAGAAACTTAAAAACTTAAGCACTAATCTTGATGTTTTGCCTGTTTTAAGGTTCATATAACATTTAATGAATCCCAATATTCATGGTTGTTTTCTAAACTACTTCATTACGAGAAGAAAGGTGTTCATTCATCCCACAAATATATTTAAGTACCTATTATTTACAAGAAAGGACACAGTGTACTGTTGATATAACTCAACCTCAGTTCACCTGTCATTCCGCTCCACAATGGAAGCATGCAGTGGGCTAAGGGCTTTTACCCATCATCGTGTCTACTTTAATTAATCACTTTGTAAGTTAAATATGCTTTCTACCGAATTTGCAGATGCTTCTTACTATTACAGGTGGGAAAATGAAGGCTCTAAGGGACTTGCTCAAAGTCATGCCACTAGTAAGTGGCAAAGCCTTCAATTGAACCCAGGCTCCTCCTACAAATTATTGATGTTAACTCCGACCTGTCATACTGTGATATCCGATACAACTTCACCTGTAAAATATCATGTTCTACATGTATAATATGTACACTGTTGGCACCAAGAAAGAGAGAGCCAAGGAAGGGACAAGGAGGAGACTGCTGGTTTCTCTCCCCTCCAACCTCCCACCCCCGAAAACCTTGTAGGACCATTTGATCCTTCAAACCACATGACTATGTAGAACTAAAAAATTTTTTAAAAGTAATTCCTTCCTACTATAGTGTCAGACACCCATAATTAAAGGACAAATCTCAAGCTCCTTGCCCAAAATAGACTTCTTATTGAGTTGCACTGCCTAGCAGGCAGGCATCCACCATCTTCTTTCTTGGCAGATTCCAGAATGATGGAAATATCTATCTATATAAAAGCCTAAGTGACTGAACAACTGAACGACTAGTTGACCGGTTGCTATGACACACACTGACCACCAGGCGGCAGATGCTAAATGCAGGAGCTGCCCCCTGGTGGTCAGTGCACTCCCACAGTCAACCTCCTATGGCCAGCCAATCTCCTGTGGTCCCTCCCCCCAGACTGGCCAAGACAGCCATAACGGCCCCAATCGGCGGCCAGGCCGAGGGACCTCACCCGGACACAAATTCATACACTGGGCCTCTAGTATGGAAATAAAGGTGTGAGCAAGATGGATTCACTGAGTTTGGAATGCATGTTTGAGAGGCATCTTATGTTCTTGCCCTTCACCTTTATTGCAAGTACTCCTCCAAGTCTCCAGACAAGCATTCAGCTAGAAACTCATGCAGATACGCAAGAGCTTAGTTCTTCAGGGTTCTAAAGTGTGAACAGTAAATATAAATTTCCTTTTCCCCCTATTCTCACATGTTCCACAATTATCCCCACATTTGGGGAGGGTGGTAAGGTCTTGTCGCTCCTCTAGTTCATTGGCACTCAGTCTCTGACAAACAAACCACTTTCATTGAGGAAAGTAACTGGAGGGTTTTCTTGAGGAAGCATCTCAATGGAAGAGGTTTGAAAGGATCTACTGAGCCAAAAGCCGATCCAGAAGAGGAGGTGGGGACTGAAAACAGACACCTTTGGCTCAGATGTGAGCATGTGAGAGCCCCTAGTCGAGCTGCTTCTTCAAACCTTTTGGGAATAAAGCAGAATATCCATCTACATATCTCTCTCTATCCATCCATCTCCCACATAGACACACCTCTCTCTCTCTATCCAGACATCTACACCCATATGCACATGTACATATACATACATGCATACACACTTAGCACTCTGTCAGACTACGGGTTGCACAGGACACTGGATAAAAGCGAGGTGCCCTGCCCTCGCTCAGTGATTGGCTGCCTTCTGCATTGTCCCTAGTCTTATGTCGTATGCCGACACCCTGTGACTCTCTTCAGAGATCTTTCTCTTTCCTTTCACTCATCACCCCATCCTTACCCCTAGCTTTCTTCTCACTTCCCTCGAACTCCCATTCTTTTATTCTTTCCATTTGTTTGTTTTAAATATCAGGACATTTCTGAATTCAGGCTATAGCTCATAAAGAGCTGTAGAGATCCTTGCTCTCAACGTGTGGTCCAGACAGACCAGCAACACTGACTGGGAGCTTGTTAGAAATGCAGATTCCTAGGCCCCACCCAGACCTGCTGATTCAGAATCTGCATTTACAGGCTCCCCAGGGGACTTGCATACATATCTGAGAAGCAGTCCCCTGGAGCAACCCCAGGTTTCTGTCCACTGAGACCAGGGTTAGGAAGATGGCAGTGGAGACTCCTGGAGTTAGCGACTAAAACTCCAGATGTTATTAATGAGAAACTATGGTTATTATGACACAATGAAAGGTGACATCAAGGGCTATTCTGAAGACTTAAAAAGAAATACCTGTAGAAAGGATGTTGAAATATAGAATTGATATTGAAATCAATCATTCAGATATTCTGTGAAGCCACAAATAATTTCCTCTCTGATGCAAAAATTTGTTTTCATAATATATCTGAAATCTGACTTTCTTTTCAAAAATGTTTAGCAAATATTTTTGCTTGTGATTATTAACTGTTAGTGAAAATGGTCATTCCTGCGAAGCAAACACTTAGCCTGGAAACCTAAACTGCATCAAAAACATTTGTTGTAGAACTGAGATTCTTTAATAAGAACTTGAAGCATCTAAAGTCTCAACTGTAAATGATATCTTCTTAGAAAATACCGACACATCATAGCAGGTGAGGAGACACGAAGGTATCTGAATTACAGTCTTGATTGTTTGAAAAAAGAACAGACAAATATCAAAACTAGATGAACATGTTCTAAGACAGTTTTAAGAAAGGGCAAAGTGAAGCCCAGAAAATACAAAGGGAATCCAGGTCAATTCATGAAGGAAGCACAAACATGAAACATTCTGTACTTCGTTCTCATCAATACGGAAGAACTCCGACAAAATGCAAAAGAAATGAAATAAACAAATTACCCACCAAAATACAAGAAGGATGTCTTTACAGAAAGAGGTGGTAGGGCCACACAGTGGCAGGATTAACTGTGAAGGGACAATCTTGATGCTAGTTTATGGGACACTCTGTACTGACCGGATGGTGAAATAACCAGCACGCTGGAGGGAAGCAGGTGGTTCTCACGGGAAGTTTCCCGCCTCACAAAGCCCCAGTTCAACTTGAGACGCAAGATGAATGGACCCTGCTGGGCTGTTTCCAGGCCTGGCCATCCCTGCAAAAGCTCTAAGCAGTTTGTGTGCAAGCGTGTTGTAAAAAACACAACATGTGAAGTAAAGGGGGGAAAACACTCGACCTTTTCAATCCAATTCTGAATTTTTTGCACTGCTTTAAGTTTTCTTGGAAATGAAACAAACTGCCAATTCTAACAAATCTGGCATTTTTAGGGGTTTTTGTGTGTTTTTTAAAAAAAACATATAGTTTTATTGATTTCAGAGAGGAAGGGAAAGGAAGAGAGAGAAACATCAGTGATGAGAGAGAATCATTGACCAGCTGCCTCCTGTACACCCCGCAATGGGGATCAAGCCCACAACCAAGTAATGTGCCCTGACCGGGAATTGAACCGTGACCTCCTGGTTCATAGGTAGATGCTCAACCACTGAGCCATGCCACCCACGTAGGCATTTCTAGCTTTGATTCCGTGGTCTGGACCAGCCTGGTAGAGCTGTGACCGAGGCTATGGGAGTCGTCCTGAACCTTTGTTTTGCCATCTGTAAACACTTCAAGGTGCTTCACTTCCTCTTGCCATTTTCTCTTCATATTCTGATTCTAAAGAAGTTTGTTCGAGAAAGTCCGCAGGCCAATGACATGATGAGTTTAGCAATTGAAGATCTCCTTGTCAATTTTTTTCCAGCCCCAGGCAAAAGTAGCTCAGAAGAATGTGTTCCTTTGGACAGAGCATATCCATTTCTCCATAAGCTGAAGGTGTTACTAGGTCTGCCCATAAGTACAACTATTGTGTGCTTCTGTGGAAGTCACTTGCAATCTGGGATTGCTGGACTCTGTTCAGTGGCAGCACGTGTGGGCTCTCTGGCTGCTGGAAGGAGTGGTTGTGCTCTTCCTCTACGGTTTCCTTGACTCATGCCCACGGGGTAATGAAGATGTGTTTGGTCAGGTTGCAACCATGTGTTTCATTTGCCAGCATTTATACACCACACGTTTTCCCCTCAGAATAACTCACAATGTGAAAATGCTCCACATACTGGAATGGGTCTCCCCACTTGGCTGGAGGAGGAGGAAACGGACGCATAGTCTAGGTTTCAGGGCACAATGAAGACCGCTATTGAGCAGGTACATGCACAGGTTTAAGATGATCTCTCAGAGTCAATTTGAAGTAAATGTCTTGTGTTTTCGAACTGCTGAAATTAAGGAGGCAGTTTTGACACAAAATATCTTATTAGAAAAAATTAGACCAATCTTCACAAAGACCATTCCCAAGGCAGTGTGGCCAAGCAGAACTTCGTGTAGTGAACTCCGATCCATGCAAGCCCTTCCTCTTCGGTAAAGAAGCACATTGTTTTCAGTTCCTTCCTAGATTCCCAGGACACAGGCCAGCGGGAGAGGCTTGACTGCAGCAGCTCCCAATTCCAAATCTCCTTTCCTCCAACGCATTCCCCTTTGTCCTGAGCCTTTGAGCAAGCGGGAGAACAGGCTCCTGGTTTTCCCATTTCCACAGGAGTAAGTGGATGCTACTCCACTGAGAACAAGACCTGGGAGGCGAATGCAGGAAGGAAGGCGAGAGCTGCACCGAAGGCCGGAACCTGGACCTCATTCTCCTCCTGGGACCGGTCAGAAGCCAGCAGCCTGGCTTTCATCTCCACCAAGGAGCCCTGCTGCGCCCTGGGGCGCACAACTGCAGCAGGGAAGCCGTGTGCCTGTGCAGGTGGTTCTCTGCCCACAGCATGCTGCATTGATGCAGAGCCAGTTTGGGAGAAGTCAAGGCCAGGGAGCAATTGGTTAACCTCACCAGAAACATCTGTCCCGCATGTGGAAGAAAATTACAGGAGAAAAATGTCGACTTCTTATCCGATGTATAACTTCATACGACCTGAAAAATCCTCAAGAAAACTGAGCACAATCCTTTGTGCTTATCCTTTTCCTTTCTTTCCGGCTTTCATGATCGTTGAAGTGTTATAAGTCAAGACCAAAGGAGGAGAGGAGATGCTATAACTATGTGAGGTCTTCTTTTTAAAGAGTTTGTTTTTGGCCCTGACCAGTTTGGCTCAGTGGATAGAGTGTTGGCCTGGGGACTGAAAGGTCCCAGATTTGATTCCGGTCAAGGGCATGTACCTTGGTTGTAGGCACATCCCCAGTGGGGGGTGTGCATGAGGCAGCTGATAGATGTTCTCTCTCATTGATGTTTCTAGCTCTCTATCCCTCTCCCTTCCTCTCTGTAAAAATCAATATATATATATATATATATATATATATATATATATATATAACATATATTAATTATGTATTTATAATTATATGATACATATATGTACATATATATATTGATATATATATATTAGCTGTACCTGGTCACGCATTGCTGTGGCTCAGTCTGGTTAAATGAAAAAGAAAGAAAAGAGAAAGTGCACATTTATAATATGTTTAATTGCACAATGCTTGTGGATATACAATACGCCCTCCCGGGTGGTTGCCCCTGGCATGCCACCAACCCTACCCCCGCCCTACCCGGCTGGTCTGGCCTCACACACGTGCACCTCTGCAGTCCAGGCCCCCCAGCACTGGCCTGCACCTCCACTCACCACAGGCAGCCCACACCCCACGCCTGAAGCAGCCCGGCCACTCCCGACTCCCGCCAGCAGGAGCCCTCGCCGAGCCACCCAAAAGCCAGAGGAAAAAGGAGCTGAGGAAGCTCTCCCGCCCTTGCCTTCCACGCTCCCCTTGGGCCCTCGGCCGTCGGTGTGGGGAAGACCACGGCGGCTGCCCGCGCCCCGAGCCCCAGCCCCACCCTGGCCCGAGGCCCAGCCCCGCGCTGGTTGATATTTCGTAACATGATAATTGGCACACCAATTTTCAATTGCAGTACATGTGGTGGCATCGAGTAAATTCCAAAATTCTGTTGGATAATTAACCATTTCATCTGCTTCCACAACAGTGTCGATGGACTTGTATGTGACTGCCTGGCTTTGAATGTTAGACTGAATAGTATTGTTAAGTTCATAGCGTGTGTTGCTTTTACATCCAACAGATGGCACTGTTTTTTTAAAAAAAAGCATGTTTTTACCTGTCACAGGTGTGACATCTATATAATGTAGGTATATAAAAACACACACGTATTCGAATGCAACATTGTGTCAAAATTTCAAAGCATTCGGTGGAGAACTTTCGGAGATTTGAGATTTTGAACAAACGAACATTTACATATATACATATATATGTTGTTTTTGTTGTGGAAAGATATACCTAACATGAAATTTAGCATTTTCAATATACAGTTCAGTGACATTAGAATATTCACATTGATGTGTTAATTAATGCTACCACCCATTTCGAGAACTTTTTCATTATCCCAAACTGAAACCTTGTGCCCATTAAACACTACTAACTCCGGTGCCATTCCCTCAGCTCTTGGTGACCACTAGTCTACTTTCTGACAATCCTGGGGTACCTCATCTGGGTGGAATCAGGCAATATTTGTCTTTGGGTGTCTGACTTATTTAACTTAGCATAAAGTTTTCAAGGTTCATCCATGCTGTAGCATATATCAGAATTTCATTCCTTGTTAAGGTTGAATTATATTCTATTGAAAGTATATATCATATGTTGGACTTTTTATTAAAAATCAGCTTTTCCTCATTTGCTTCCTCCTCCTTTCTTTGCCTCCATTTGGCCCCATATTTCTAGCACTACCTTTCTTGCCTTCCCATACATTCTTCCTCTCTCCACTCTTCCCTTTCTCCTCCCCCCTTATATACCAGTCATTTCCTCTACATGATTACTATTAAGATCATTATACACCAAGTAAATCTTCTTTTATAAGCATCTTAAAATGAGGAGAAACTCAAGGTTATCTAGTTTTAATTTTCAAAGATCATTTAAAATATTTTTAATTGTGATGGCCCTTATGCCATACAATTCCTAGGTAGATGTAGATGGACGTGTAGTCTGAGATTTCTGCATTAACTACTAACTTCGAGTAGGGTACTTCTCTACTCTGTGTCAGGTTTCAAATATGTAAAATCAGCTGCACTGTGTGACCTTCGAAGCCCTAACATTCAGGGACTTATGAATAACAATCGCTTGGATGAACTTTTGGGGAAGAAAATATTGAAATATTGATTTATTTAGTAAACATTAATTGCCTGCTGTGAGCAAAGTAATGGACAGTAACAATATTGCGAGTTTAAGCCTCAACATGTGAGAAATGTTTACAAAGCTAGAAGAAAGTCTGGCTCCTTTATTATGGTGTATTTGTGTTTTTGAAGATTTGGTGTTTTTTCTTCCTTTTTTTTTTTGGTCATTAAATTTAAGGCTAGTTGTTTTCTACAAGTCCCTCTAAACCTATTTTGCTTCAACCCACTATCAAGACAATCACTTCTGTGATTAACTTTAGCTTATTCAATTTTCAAAAAGAAAAAAAAAAGTACCTTATAACAAAATTGGTCTCGTTAATCAAACAGAGCCTCACCATCTATAGTGCTAGTATGTGTCTGACCCATGCCCAGCTTACAAAAACATACATACACATGAATTTTTATCTGTAACTTAATTTCTTTGCAGACAACTCGAGTTTCACACAGCCAACCTCAGATTTAAATGGTCTCTTTCCAACATTCAAAGACTTTCTCTTTATTCTTTTCTCTCTAGATGGCAACATCCCTCCTTGTTGGAAATTACCTCTTTTCTCACAAGAGAGGATTTGGCACCAATGACTGAAATCAGACATCACATAGGTCTGAAGTATGGTGTTCCCATCTAGGTGAACCCCTACTCCACAGCGATGATCAAGTTATTGCACTGTAGTTGCTGGAGGTCTGGTGGGTTTGTTGTTGTTGTTGTTGTTTCATTTGCTGATAGAAGAGAATTTGTGCCCTGGGAGCCTGGAGTCCTTTTAGGACCTGAGGACCATCCTACAGTGATACAGGGCACTCACAAAATCTCCTCTTTTCCCTCCTATTTGAATGCATAGGTCAGGGCCCATCTCCTCAGCTCCAATTCAACCCTGTCCTCTTTCTGGCTCAACTCAAAGATGCCCATTTTACATTCTTTTGGTGTTGCTTTAGTTAGTATCAAAAGACATCTTCAGATTTTCATCCCTTCTTGGAAGTCCAGATCTTACCCTGATGCCATCTTGCTTGTTTACTATCACCTACAGAGGGTGAGCTATCTGGTCATTGGGTAGAAGGAATGCAGCTTCTTACTTAATACAGGTATTTCCTGCATGTTGAATCTTGGCTTTTGGGTATTATACTAGATTTGCCAGCAGACATCATTAAAAAGCTACTAAGGTATGAAACTTACCTTGCCTAAACGTTAAGATTTCAAGAGGAGTTAATGATTTAAAATAATAGTAGGGCCAGCACTTTAAGGAGAGTCCTCAGTTTAAATAAAAAGGTGATTTATAATAATGACTATTATTTAGCTCCTTTTGAATCTGAAGTTAGGGATATTGCTTGTTTCCTTTGTCAAAACCCAAGCCATCTCTCTGAGGCCATACCAGCCCAGTTCTAAAAGTCCTATCTTGCTATCTTTCACACTTCATGCAGCATAAGAGATAGAGACTGGGTGGTTATTTAAATGTCAATGAAGGCGGCTAGCCCAGTAGCAGGCCACTTATTCTGGGCTGATGTTTGCACTTCTATAGTTGCATTTTCGCACCTATTTTTTTAAGAGTCAAATACACCCTTTTGGGAGACAGTAGGGTGTGGTTAGTAGTTTGCATAGAAATGAACTGGTGACTTTAATAACAACACATTTTTAAATGACTGAACCACAAATTAAATTCAGTGATCAGCCATCATTCAAGCCCTTTATAGGTACTTAGCTGAGCATGTGTTTTGTGCCCCCTGAAGAAGGAATGAACATGGGTTAAAAGCACAGACTCTGGTGTCAGGTTTCTAGGGTTAGGGTCCTGGCTCGCTGTGAGGTACTGACATTATCTACTTCATGGGGCTGGTGTAAAAAATGAGCTAACACATGAAAGTGCTTAAGTGTCTGACATATGACAAACTGCTTTGTAAATGTGATTTGTTTGTAAGTGACATATAACACTGTGGTGTGGTCATGGTATAAACCTGGTTTGCTGCTCTCAAAGAACGTGTACAACACAGAGGAGGAGACAACACCAACATGAATGAAATAATTATAGGCAAATCATAGAATCATAGTTCTGCAAGGGATTTTATAAGTCTCCAGTGGAACTTACCATGAAAGTTGTCTAGAGCATCCTCAATAGATGGCCTTCCATAACACAGCATATCAGCAAGACTAACACGGATGCTGTTGCTGGAGCATACCAGCCCATGGTGTGTGTGTTACACGTGTGCCGGGATCTTGGTCCTTCTTCCCACAGGGTCAACCTTCTGTCTTTATCCCCAAAGTGTGCACACATTTGAGTTCATCTACGAGGTCACGTAATTTAGTAATTCCTTCCTACTACTGAGTTGTTTTCCAGTGTCTATGTAGACTGTGATTTTCTCATCCATTGTTTACCTGCTTACGTGTATTTGGGTTGTTTGCATGCTGGCACTCACAGGAATGAACTCTGCGGTGAGTACTGTCATGCAACTTTTTGTGGACTTATCATCTTCATTTCTCTTGGGAAAATACCTAAGAATGGAATTGCTACATCATAGCGTAGGTATGGATTTAACTATATAAGAAACTTTGAAATTCTTTTCCAAAGTGGTCACACCACTTCACAACAATGAATAGGAGTTCTGGTTGTTCCACTTTCTCCTCAACACATAATACCATAGGTATTTTACATTTTAGCTATTCTCGTGGATGTGAAGTGGTATTTCACAGTTTAATTTTCATTTCCTTACTAACTAATTAGGTTGAGCATTTTTTATGTGCTTCATTGGCCATTTGTATATCTTTTTATATATTTTTGAAGTATCTGCCAGATCATTATAGTTGTCATCTCAGATCGATGTTATAGATAAATGGACTTAAATGTCACGGAAGAAGCTATAAGACAACAACGAGTGAGGAGAGGAGCCTCCTGGACTTCTGTTCTCAACTGATGTAGTATCTGCTACCACAGAGGGTAATGCCGTGTGGACCAGAAACCACAGCTTAGGTGGCTTACTTCAGCCTTCATACCCAGCATCCAACACAGTGCTTTGCACAGTCATCGCCCCGATAACTGCTGCAGAATAAGTGACTTTTATCTATAGAAATATCCAAAATATGTTTTTGTGTGTGTGAATGACAAGGTAGAAAGAATTAAATACCTCAGTTAACATAAAACACTTCAGCATAATGTATGAAGGGTTGGAAAAGATGTGTGTGTTGCTGTGGCTGGTAGCTCAGTTTGTTAGAGAGTTTTCTTGATATACTGACCGAGGTTGTGGCTTCCATCCCTGGTCAGAACACATACAAGAATCAACCAATGAATGCGTAAATCAGTGGAGCAACCAATCAATGTTTCTTTCTCTCTCCCCCTCCTCCTCCCCCTCCTCCTCCTCTTCCTCCTCTCTAAAAACCAATAAAAATTAATAAAATTTAATTTAAAAAGAAAAGAAAGAATTCATGTGTTGAAGCTGATCATGCCTCTGAAGAATTAAATGTCAATTAATCATGGTCTGTATGCTAAATAAAAGAGCTGGAACCTTGGGCTGGTTGGGGGGGGGGGGAGGGGGAGGCCAGAATGCCTAAGTGAATGAATCTAAGCTAGACCACACTCTGAAACAAAGAGCTTTGCTTCCTTGGACTTTCCTGAACTTTGCATAATAGCAAGGTATGAATATAGCTTAGAGGAAAAATCAGGGTCTCTGCACCGAATGAGTATCTTTAAACTCCAAGACAGTAACTGGAACACGATTTAGCAACCTAGCAAACACTGCCCAAGTTCACTTGTCAACTCAGGTTCCTGGATGGCATTTCTTGGAGCAGTCAGCTACCAGTGTGGATTGCATCCATGCACTTCACAGCTCTATGGCTTGTGGTTGATGTGGGCGGTATTTTGAGACTTGGCTGTGGAAGAAGATGGGTGCTTGTAAGCATCCTAGGCCAAAGCTGCAGTCTGAGGAAGCAGACCAGACTGTCAGTGTTGGTATTTTGGGAAGTAGGCCACCATAACGATATTTCCAGCCGGCTGCTCTGAGTACGGCCAGTAAGGGAGAGACCGGCGAGGCAGCCTGCCTTCAGTTACAAAAACAGTGGGATCCCATTTTCTACTTGTAAGGTCGGGGAAAAGCTTTGCAAGCAATACCCAGTTTCCTGGGAACCCACTCCTCCACAGCTGATCGGAGGGCCATCTGGCCAAATAAACCACACACAAAAAAGCAAAACCTTAAAACTATGCGTACTCTTGGACCCCGCAATTTCACCTCTAAGAATGTATCCCACGAAAATAATTTTATCTCTGCAATGATTTATCCATTAGTTTATATTAAACACAGCGTTGTTTGTAAGAGTAAAGAAATCAGAAATTGATGAACTGTCTAAATAGGGAATTATCCAAAGGAATTCTGCTCCTTCCACAGGAAGGAATAGTATACAACTGTGAAAATAAGATGGTCGGAGAATATATGAAGATGAGGGCATTTGTTCATGACCTATTGTTACTTTAGAAAGCAGTTTATGGAGCACCATGTACAAAGTCTATTTTTGTTTAAAAATCACACAATAGAATAATCTGTACATGTGCATAGAAGGAAAGGCTGGAAGACCACACATTTAAATGTTAACAGCAACCACTGTGGGTGGTAGTTTTTGCAGATGATTCTTACCATCCTCCTTATGCTCCCCTGGAAATCTTATATAACAAATATCACATCAGCAGTTGGGGGAAGGCAGCTCTAAATATTTCAAGCAAAACGAGCAGCACACAAGAGCCCTGTGCTGAATTCGGGTTGCCTACTGACAGAGGAGCTAGGATGTTTTAGCTCTGTACTCAAACCCGGACACATGCCAGGATTTTATGTTCCAAAGTAGTTGGTTCAAAATAATTTACACGAGCCCTGATGGCATAGAACAGTCTTACGAGTTTTCACTTAACGTGAGGTATTTCCTACCCATGCTATGCTAAGCCTTGTACAGCATCAGCCCACATTCAGGGAGGCGGCGTGACACGGTCACACAAATGCTAGCACACAGATGCTGCCTTGGGAAGGCGTGTGGGGGTGGGGTCAGTCCTTTAGCCAACACTCCCCATGTCACTGAAATCCCAAGCTGTGTCTATGGAAAAAGAAATTGAGAGCTTGTACCTAGACTGACCCATAGCCAGATCCATCACAGGTTACTGAGGAGAAGTATAAGTGTCTGGGGGAAATCCTTCATCTGGGCGGGGGAGGGGAGGAGGAGATGATGTCATCTGTGACAGCACCTGGACTTTTCCCAGTCAGAATGAATTGGCAGGATCATCCTGTCTGTTCATGTCAATCGCCTGACATGGACTGATCCAGCTGGTTAGACAGTGGACTTGAAACTCTAAAAATCCTGAGGGCAAGGATGGCTGCGAGGAGGTAGCAGGCTTAGTCTGAACAAGTGCTCATGGGGTAAAACGCGACCCTTTGCCCAGCCTGACTCCAGCTGTTCCTGGACTGTGAAAGGGAAAGAATCAAGAATATTATTTCTTTTGCCCACAAAGGAATATGGCAGAGAGGCAGACAAAATTAAGCTTAAACTCAAATCAGAAGTGCACGACTAGCAGTAGGACAGGGGAGAGAGTCCCAGGCTAACTCACAGCCACTCTCAGCAGCACCCCTCTGCCCCCCGCCCGCAGCAGATCCAGCCTGGGTGCTTTCAATTACACAACATCGGGCAAACTCCAGAAAAAGGACAGTGGCCAGATGTTTAGGCACATGAGCTCCAGAATGACAGCTCCAAGAAACGTGCGTGTCTATAGTCTTCCAGAGCCCCTTACCAACAGTGAGTCCAAGTTAACCCACCCTATGCATCCCTATCAGGACTGTTCTCAGAGTTTAAAAATGCAAGATTGCCAAGCATTTTACAACCAGAGATTCCCAGGCACTTCTCCAATCCCCCCACCCCACCACCCTTTCAGGAAGCCAATGGCCAGGAGCTCACAGAACCCACAATGCATCCATCTGCCAGACTCACCTCGCTGCTGCGGGTCCTCTGGGAGCCTCAGTCTGCAGGTGTGTAAACCGCGGAGCAGGTGGCTGCCGCCTCCTCTTTGCACAGCAGACATTGTCCCGGCGGTATCATCACGGCTCCAGGGTCTCTAGGGCATCTCCTTCCCCGGGCCGGTCACCTACAGTGGTCTTCACAAGTCACCAGAAGCACAGAGGTACACTCGGGTCCTATCCTTGTGTGTAAAACATTTACTTCTCTAATACATTCCCAAGTGTCTCCTAGTCGTGATTCTGAAAATAAGCATTCCCTGCTGTAACTGCCCCCACATAAAAAGATGCCAGTGCACTTGGATAAAAACACAAAATTCTTTCATTTCAAAGCAGATTGAAAAATTTGCCCCTTCAAGTGTAAAAGCCTACACAGTAACCATTTCCAACAGATGACAGTCTGGGCCTTCCTGACTCCTGCTGACATGAAATCTAATGCCCCATGTACTTAGAGAGGGCTGCTAGAGGAATTACACACAAGAAGAAAAAAGTGCAGCCCAGTGAAGTCAAGTGATTTCTAAGCCTGGTCCGAATTACCCTCTGGGACAGCAGGCAGTGAAGTGTTCTTAAGGGAGGCTGGGAGGGGGAGGAGCCGGGGGCTGGCTGAATAGCATAAAGACGCAGGCAAGACCTGGCAGTGGAGTTGCTGTGAATAATAGTGACCAAAGCAGGGATTCTAAAAAGATGCCCTGACATTATAGTACTCACATACCTGACTTCTGCCGCTTTGTTTGTAAAGAAAACAAAAGCTCAGTGCAGGGGCTTCTGCGGCCTGGAGCTTCGTTTGTCCATCTGAGTTGTGAAGGGTGGAACGGGAACTAAAAATGAGCTCATGGAAATGTACTGCTGGGACTCTCAGTTTCTGTAAACAGCCTCCAGCCTTCAGAGATGGGCGATCATAGAGTAGACCAACTGCCAAGGTAACTATTTGGAGTTCTGGAAGCAAAATAAGCACACAAATCATTATCTTTCCAGAAATCTAGCTTTGTTTGCCCTAAGATTCTCTACTGCTACTGCTAGGTCATAAGACAAAGCAGTTTCCAGTGTGTGTGTGTATGTGTGTGTGCGCGCACGTGTGAGCGTGCACTGAAAAAGCATATCTCATTGAAATACTAAAAGTAGGTCATATTACATTAAAACAATAGCAGATTCATTAATGCTTTAAATTAATCCCAAACACCTTTCCTTTAACTTGGGAGCTTGCTACCTCTGAAGTTCTAATGAAGGCTCTTTGTAGATTCAGAAAGGAGGTGGTGGGCAGGAATAAAGGAGAAAGGCAGCATTGTTTAGCCTTCATGTCTGGGTCCTGCAGTTTCCTGTGCATCTTTGGAAGTTGGTGCTGAACGTGACACCCTAACTAGAAATGTGCCTCCTAGTCTGATCAGGGGGGCATCCTCATTTTACTTTGGGCGTTAACAATTTCCCAGGTATACGCTGAGCTATGAGAATGCTTTATGAAATATGTGATTGCTCTTTCATAAATTTTTTAATGATTTATTAAATTGATTTTGTTACTTAATAGTCTATCTACAGCAGCTTTAGGCCCCTCACAGTGTAACAGGCTATAGATGTCTGTGGCTCCTTTGAAAGAGATTCCATGACTAGAGAACCATGGCTTCTGCTTCCAATGGCTGGGATTGAGCTCCTGCTTCACAGTGGTCCTGGTGGAAGGCCATCCTTTTCTCCCAGAATGGGATACAGCTATCAATATTCTATTCAATTGTGGGCCTCACTAATAAGCCTACTATGATGCAGGCAAAGCAACAACCCACCAAGCTGTAAGCCAGCCCTTGAGAGGAAAGGATTAAAATGTTTTATGAGAATATATATATGAATTGGTAGAGAGAATACCACCAAGCCTCATGCACTCATCACTTGGACTCAATCATCATCGACTCATGGGACAATGTGGTTTCGAATCTGTGTTTCATCACAATCACTTTCCCCTCACTTCACCTGTGGCATTGAAGCATCCCAGACATCATTACATTCTCAATACATATTTCTATCACACAAGGACTTTGAAAAACAGAACCATGCTAAAGTGGTCATCTCTTAAATCCTTAAACATGCTTCCTTAATGCTATTAAATATCCAGCTGGTGTTATATTTCTGATGCCTTATAATTTTTTTTTCATTTTTGCATTTTGTTCAAGTTGGGATCCAAAGGTCCACACATTGTATCTGGTTGATCATTCTTGTAAGTCTTTTTCACTCTGTACATGCCCCTCTAAAAACTTAATGTTGCTTAAGGGTTAATATCTACACATACCGTAATGTATGTCTGATTTTTCAAAGTGCCCCACTTTTCTTTCTTGCCCATGGATGTAAAGCTTGGGGGGAAAGGGAGGAAATGGAATAGAACAGACCACAGAGGCTAAAACAGCCAGCCTTCTGGCACTCCTGTCGCTGCACTGTGTGGCCTGGAACCAGGTGCTCAGCATCTCGGGGTTGTATCTTCCTTTGTCAAATGAACCCATGTTTGGTAAGCAATGAGAGAAGTTACTCAATACTCATTCTATGAATGTGAAGACCTGGGAAAGGAGAGACTGTTCTACTTTGTCATTGGCTAGAGACTGAAGAGAAAGAAATAGATTTAAAACTAAAAATCTAAGTAAGATTTGGGAATGTATTTAAAAATCCAGGCCCTCAATTCTCAAATCTGGCCAAGTACTGGACTTACCCAAGGAACATAGTAAAGATAGAGATTCCGGAGAACCAAGATGGCGACATGAGGTATATACCTAAATGCGCAGCCTCCACACCTACATTATAGAAATACAACTATACAGATAAATGGCCATCCTCCAGAACCAAGGGAGGGGAAGCTTTACAACTAGAAGGCAAGAAAAGGAGTGCTTTGAGACTGAATAGAAGCTCCCGGCGCCCAAACTGAAAGGTACGGATGCGCAAAACAGAGGTGGCGGCACGGCGGTGCAGGTGAAAGGGAGCGGCAGCAGCGTTCAGGTCCGAGGCTTGGAAGGAGATTATAAACTCCCGGGTTGCACTGAATGTGAAGCAGGCTGTAGGGCAACGGGGCACGGGGCGGCAAAAGACCAGTGGCATTCTAGCAGTGCTATTCGCAGCAATCACTGGTGTGGAGATTCAGGGACTGAGAATCCTTCGCAGACCCCAGGGCTTGGAGAGGCCAAACCCGGTAGAAACTGCGGCATCAGCAGAGGGAAAGCCATTGTGAGTCGCTCCACCCCGGTGATTCTGAGACCCCGCCCCACCCCACCTACAACCCCGCCCAAGCTGTGCGCCTGCCTGCCTGCAGCATAACCTAAGGGTCTGCAGCTGGCACAGAACTCCAATAGATCCAAACTCCAAACAATGAGGAGAAAGGCCTGCAGGTCATTTCCCACCAGTAATACCTCCCAGTGATAACTACAACAAGACTGTGCACCGAGCCTTCAAAGGCATACAACAAGATTGTCCACCCCAGGTGATTGGGGAGGCTGAATCACTGGGCCCTATATAGGACACCTAGCACAGAAAGCCAAAATGCGAAGACTAAGAAACAGATCACAAAAGACAGAAATGGAGGAACGCAAACTACTGGATATAGAGTTCAAAACCATGGTTATCATGTTTTTCAAGAAGTTTCTAGAGACTGCTGATAAATTTAGTGAGACCCTCGAGCATATGAAAAAGAACCAGCTAGAAATTAAGCATACACTGACTGAAATAAAGAAGAATATACAGAGATCCAACAGCAGATGAGAGGATCGCAAGAATCAAGTCAAAGATATGAAATATGAAGAAGCAAAACCCACCCAGCTGGAAAAGCCAAAACAAACAAACAAACGAAAAATCAAAAAGTATGAAGATAGTGTGAGGAGTCTCTGGGACAATTTCAAGCATACCAACATCAGAGTTATAGGGGTGCCAGAAGAAGAGAGAGAGCAAGATATTGAAAACCTATTTGAAGAAATAATGACAGAAAACTTCCCCCACCTGGTGAAAGAAATAGATTTCCAAGTCCAGGAAGCACAGAGAACTTCAAACAAAAGGAACCTAAGAAGGACCACACCAAGACACATCATAATTAAAATGCCAAGAGCAAAAGACAAGGAGAGAATCTTAAAAGCTGCAAGAGAAAAGCAGTCAGTTACCTACAAGGGGGAACCCATACAACTATCAGCTGATTTCTCAACAAAAACTTTGCAGGCCCAGAAGAGAGTGGCAAGAAATATTCAAAGTGATGAATAGCAAGAACCTACAACCAAAATTACTTTACCCAGCAAGGCTATCATTCAGAATTGAAGCTCAGATAAAGAGCTTCACAGACAAAAAAAA
>PVJC01028192.1:0-22732 GCA_004026665.1 Murina feae
TTATTATTATTATTATTATTATTATTATTACCCATTACTCCTTTTAGTATGCCATGCTTTCTTTTGTAGTAGTAAGGTTTTATTTTTAAGTTTCAGTTTTGTCCTGCTTAAGTTTCATCTAAGACCCATAGTAAACTAATGTCTCATTTTAGCAAGAAAAATAAAATTTAAGGCTTTGTTTAGTAAATAGGGCTGCTCAGAGACACCAGGTGCCATTTCCTCAGTTATCAATAAAAGAATCAATATTCTATTTGCATGTGATTTTTCAGTGTGAGATGTCATGAATTGAGGACTTAATGAAGTTGATTTTCCAGAAATTAATTCATGGAACTCTTCAAGGATTGTGAGGCACCTAGTCCATCTCAGCCCTTTTCACTATACTGTGTATGACTGACTTCGTATTGTTTCTTCAGCACCTAACACAGCACTTGGCAAACAGTAGGTTTTCAATAAATGTTTGTTGAACAGATAGGTCATGGGTGAGTTTATTTATTCCACTTAGAGTTTTAGTCCATCAGTATCCTATTGTCCTTAACTCATTATCTCTCCAAGCTTCTTGGAATATTTTGGCACATATTTAGTGTGGTAATTCTTACTTCCCCATTACACTGATTAAATATGGATACACTTAGCAGCCAAGGCCAGATTTGGGAAGTCCTTATGACAAAGAAATGAGTTGAGTATGCCCTATCTGACTCATAACATGTCTGCCGTGAACAAACCCCCAAATTTCATGAAATGATATAATTGGAGTAGATTTTAAAATATATTTTACTTCCCATAAAATACTCCCATGACAAGCACTCTTTTTCATAGGTGGGAATCTACAGAGCCTAAAAATACCCTTAAAATTGAAGGGAAACTTCTGTACAGTCAAACAGCAATTGGTTTTGTGAGATTTCACCCTTCTTCTAGTTTTAAGGGATGGGCCTGGGCATGAATTGCTTCAGAGAGCAATCTGTCTCTAAAGTGACACATGGTTGCTCTGACAGGCTCTGTCATCTGGCTCTCGGTGACAGGTTTGTTCAGGAAGTTAAGCTGTGACTTTCCATGCTTCCTTGCCATTTGGAATTTGACAGTGAATTTGCTCATTTACTTTCTATACACAACATTTATCTGGTCTTTATGAACCGTCGACTTCATTTCTTTCAGGCTGGCCTCTTTGAAAATTAACAAACTGACAGTGGTTTTCAGTAGAGCCTTTCCACCTGCCGCAATCTTGCTGTTCTCAGAGAGCTGAACATATCATGAAACTATCCAGCCCTTTCACCTCGGTGATTGCTCAAAAGCAATAAGTAGTGTGCCTACATTTAGCACATACTAGCAGGTACTAGGAACATACCACATGCAACATATGGAATGGAGGATTCAAACACGGAGGATTCAAAAGAAGTGTATGAGAGAGGCCCCACTCTGGTCACCCAAAGGAAAGTGGTTCCGGAGCAGCATGTGGCGAAAGGCGTAAGTGGCTGTGATGGGGAATCTGAGACGGAGAGAGAAGCATAACCTGAGCGGTCAGGGAGGTCTCGGAGGAGGTCGGTCAGATTTACGTGAGCCCTGGGAAACGCAGGTATCAGAGACCAGTGGGGACTGAGTACAGAGGCCTAGAACAATACATTTATACAGTGTTAAATTCAGGAGTGATGGCTTTGTAAATTAACAGGTGACAACAGGGTGCAATAACATGGTCTAAAAGTAAATCAGCAGCCACAGTGAAACCAACAAGAAGGCCATAAAGTGACTTTAGTTTACTCTTTTCATGATTAACTCAGTTTCAACCGTCTTATCTTTACTCCATTCTCAGTATTCTTTTGAAGGAGAACTTGTCAGGGACCTAAAGTGATTCCAGGCCCAATTGGAGTTAGGCCAAGTGGGGCCAACCCCGCTCCACTGCTATCAGCTGAGAGAGATAAGCCATGTAAGACTCAGCTTCGTGATGTTTAAAATGAGAGGAATGATACCTACCTGGACAGATTGTCTAGAAGATTGAATAACATTATGTGTAGAGTCCTGAGCACAAAGCTTGCTTGGCATGTCATGCAAGCTCAAGAGAATGGCAGCCACGATGGCATGACAGAGTGACCGGCAGATGTTTCTCCCAGTTGGGGCATGTGACAGGCATGCAATAAATGTTTGCTAAATGAATGATTGAACTAATTAAACAAAGATCCTTCCACTTCATTTAAAAGCTATTATTAAATCAATGTGGCATTTATTTTATACTAGAGACCCAGTGCATGCAATTCGTGCACCAATAGGGTCCCTAGCGGCTGCTGGCCGGGGCCTCCCTCCCTTCCTCCAGGCCAGCCTTGTCCCCAGTCGAACTCCCAGACAAACTCCTGGTCGAGGGGACAATTTGCATACTACACTTTTATTACATAGGATTCCAGTATTACTTGAGCTTTATTGTTTTGAAGACCTCAGAGAAAATAAATTACATTATGGTCTATAAAAAATTTGTGGATC
This sequence comes from Murina feae, assembly GCA_004026665.1. Lineage (NCBI taxonomy): Eukaryota > Metazoa > Chordata > Mammalia > Chiroptera > Vespertilionidae > Murina > Murina feae. Next base: position 2,467 of record PVJC01028192.1, read on the forward strand.
AACCTGGAGATTATTATGCTAAGTGAAATAAGCCACTAAGAGAAAGACAAATACCATATAATCTCATTTATATGTGGAATCTAATGAACAAAATAAACTAATGAATAAATTAGAAACAGAGGCATGAATTCATAGAACAGATTGACAGCTATCAGAGGGGAGGAGTGTTGGGGGGCTGGATGAAAGAAGGTGAAGGGATTAAATATACATGTATAACAGTGTGGTAATAGCCAGAGGGAAAGAAGGGGTAGAGGTAGGCAGAGGTGGGCAATGGGGGATAAATAGGGACAGAAAGAGACTTTGCTTTGAGCGATGGGCACACAATGCAGTGCGCAGATGATATTTGGGATTTTTTGTGTGTTTTTTGTTTTTGTTTTTAATATATTTTTATTTAGTTCAGAGAGAAATGGCAAGGGAAAGAGAGAGAGAGAGAAACATCAATGATGAGAGATAATCATTGATCAGCTGCCTCCTGTATACCCTCCACTGGGGATTGAGCACACAACCCAGGCATGTGCCCTTGACTGGAATCAAACCTGGGACTCTTCAGTCTGCAGGCTGACGCTCTATCCATTGAGCAAACTGGCTAGGACTCAGATGATGTTTTGTTAAGTTGTACACTTGAAACATGTATGGTTTTGTGAACCAATGTCATCTGAATAAATTAAATTTTAAAAAATTGCCAAGAACCACTGATGAGGTATCCCAAAATTATGGGAGGCTAAAATGTAATCATAAAAATATAACTATTTTGATATAACAAATAGTAACTGCTGAATTTAAATTTAAAGAATTATGAGTTATCTCCCTTTTTCCTCCAATGAGATTCATTTGGGTCTTTACAATAAGTTACTCCTCTCTCTTCGTGTATGAAGATCGGGTATATTTTTAAAAATGTTAATAAATTTCACCCTGGCTGGCTTTGCTTAGTGGTTGAGGCATCCGCCCTTGGACCAGAGGGTCTCCAGTTTGATTCCTGGGCATGTGCTTTGGTTGCCAGTTTGTTCCCCATCCTTGGTTGGTGAACGTTTGGGAGGTAGCTGATTGATATGTCTCTCTCTCATCGATGTTTCTCTTTTTCTCTCCCCTTCCCCCCACCCCTTTCACTCTCTGGGAAAAAAAATGGAAAAAATATTCTCACTTTTTGGATGAGGATTTAAAAAAAGAAAAGTAAGCAAATTTCTTTAAAATAAATTGGCTTCTAAAACAGGACAAAGTACCACCCAACAGAGGACAATTTCTGACTTCTCTTTTTCAAAAAAGGACTTTGAAAGCTGCTTTTATATATGAATGTTATTAACTTTAGAGACTTTCAAGCCCCAAGAATACAATCAGCTCAGCTCGTTGGACCGGTTCAGGAAGAAAAACATCTGTAAAGATGTCAGAATTGGAGAAGGAAGGTCAAAGGATAGCTTATACTAGTATAGCATACGTTATCAGAAAATGAGAAAGAAAAAGAGAGAAGAGAAAGAACATTGGCAATAAACTTGTCTCAGTACTGAATCCTTGGTATCCTGAACACCACATGGGTCAAATTAACTCCATGGTTCAGGGATATCCTGTTTTCTGAAGCTACTTTGTACTTTGAACAATTTTGCAGCGTCTGTTGGAAGTAAAATATAACCTATCCAATCTCACTTACAGTTTTTGAACTTTGCCTCAGCAAGCCCCTCAGACGTTCTGAGAGTACATAACCATTTTTGGTGGCAGAGCTTTGTGTAAAAGTTGATGGTCTCCAAGAAAAACAGGAGGCCTCTGCTTCTTGCCACTTTTCTGGAAAAAAGGAGTAGTTGGGCAAATACCAACCATGGTCTTCAAGACAATGGGCCATGATTGCCTCTCACTTCTCAAAGGCCAGGTGCAGCTCTGTAAGCATTTTATTTTCCTGACTTATTTTTATATTCAGATTTGTTATCTGCATATTTGCAGCAAAGAAACTTTCAAGATGGCCAAACACAACGTTCTCCTACATAAAAAAAAAAAAAAGTGAGGGGTTGCATAACTTTGTTCAAAGGCATATGTAGCCTCTGGTTATAGCCCAGCTTCTGGTGTTGCCCTTAGGGACCCTGGAGAACTGAGAGCAATCTGGGGGGTTAGACCTTTAAGAAGCTGTGTGTGGTGGGGGCAGGGAGGGAGTGAGAAAGGGGTAGCGGGGAGGAACACATAATCCTACCACTTCTCTCCACCTAATGGGTGTTTGTTAACGTTGGTAACTAACCAAGAGCAAATTCCTTTTAAAAATAAAAAATAAATCTCTGTGCACGAATTTTAAAAGATTCAATGTTTATGTGTGTGCTGTTGTGTGTTTGCTAAAACACACAACTTTAAGGTATATAGTCAGAGGTTATACCATAAACTAGGAAAAAATAACTCTGATACACATGATATTGCCACCTCAGAAAGCCTTTATAATTAGTAGAGAATAGTCACATATAGTCCCCAGAGGCTGTCTGGCAGACTACCTAGTAAGATTTCAGAAAATTGTTATTTTTCATTTTGGGAAAGTACAGGAAGAGGAAAATGAAGACTAAATCTGAGTTTACAATGTAATCTATCATTTCAGGTTACTGAGGTTGACTCAAGTAAAATATTATCCTTATTCTTTGCTTTAAAATGTTTTTATAGCTAAAAAAGTAAAATCAGAGATATCCATGCCAGTTTCTGTTAAGATAAATGTCACTTGTTATTTTAAAAGATAAACATAAAGGTTACATAAGCTTACATGATTCTATTTAAGTGTCTCTGACTTTGATGACAAAAAAGGGCAGAAATACGTTCCCTATTCCATCCAAGCTTGAACTTGACTTGTTAGGTTTGAGGAAGTTCTACGCTTAATTAATTTTAAATGGTCAGCTTCAATTAGTTTTGATAAATAATACTGTATAATCAAATTACCACTGAGTCATCTGGCAGTATTGCAAAATTGATCATTTTAATCATAAAGCTATTTTTTAAGTGTAGTCTACAAAAAAATTACAAGGTCAACCACAGACTAGGACAATATTTGAATCCACTATAAAAGACAAGGATTTTTATGTGTAAAATATAAATAGAGCATACAAATTCATAAGAAAAACATTAACACCAATAGATAAATGGACAAAGTATATTAACCACAATTCACATGTAAGAGGAAAGACAAATTAGCAAACATATAAAAAGTATATGTGTCTTCATTTTCAATAAGAAAAATACACAGAGCAAACCTAAGCTTTGATTTTACACCTGTCCAGGTACCATCTTTATAAAATAACTAGAGGCCTGGTGCACAAATTTGTGCACTGGTGGGGTCCCTCAGCCTGGTCTGTGCCCTCTCAAAATCCGGGACCCCTCAGGGGATGTTGGAGAGTCAGTTTCAGCCTGATCCTTACAGGCCCAATCCAGACAGGAAGGAACCTGATCCTGTGTGTTGAGCATCTGTCCCCTGGTGGTCAATGCATGTCATAGTGACCAGCTGACTGATTGTTCAGTCATTCAGTCACTTAGGCTTTTACATATATATAAATAACATCCAATGTTATCAAGGTAAAGGAGAGACTGTTTCTCTTCTTCGTTGCTAAAAAGACTGTACACTAATGCAACACCATCAGAAACCAATATGGCAGAGCATAAAAGCAGCCAAAAATATTTTTTCTCCCCTGGAAATTGATCAATAAAAGTCTACAGGTAAAGGTATGGTAGCCTTAATTGCCACAGAAGTGACTGAAAGCACATGGAGGTGGACAACCTTGGCTGACTCCAAATCCCTGCCTAGCTCCTTCCTGTGTCTGCCACTCCCACTCCAAGCCTCAGTTTCCAAGTAAAATGAGATTAATAAAACCTATGTTCTGATCCTTCTATAAGCCTTAAGTGAAATCATATGTGCTTTTAAAGTGCTAAACATAGTGCATGGAACAGAGTAAGTGTTTAATAAATGGCAGACTACATTATTTTCATCAATTAAGATCAATAAATAAATAAAATTAAAACACTTAATTTTTCATTTTCAGAGACATCTATATATATAAAAGGCTAATATGCTAAGTGTCTGTCCAGGTAATGATGTTATGTAGCAACACCTGGCTTCCTCTCCCTAGTGACGATTAGCCTTGCAGTTTCTTCAGCCCAGGAACACGGCTTGCTTTAGAGGCAGGTGCAAACATTTCACACTTTAACCAAATGTCTGTGAAGCGTTTTCCTATGCTAATATCATTTGATCCTCACAGAAATCCTGGAGTAGGTAGATAGGAACCTACTCCTATCATTAGCCAGAAAACAGAGATTTAGAAAGTTTAGAAACTCGACCCAAAGAAAAGAAGAAATGGTGGACCTTGAAAATGACTTCCGGTTTTCTCACTGTGCATAATATAGTCAAACACTGCTGTAGTTAAATATTTTACCCTTTGTTCTCCCTGAGTGATCTACAATAATAATCTGCTACGTGTTGATATTTACTGCTGTGTTGCTGACTATTACCTGAAAGAGAAGTTGGGGTGCTTTACTGGGCTGGAAAAAGTTTAGCTAAATGAGAAATCAGGTCTAATTAAGCAAGTTTATTCTATATATAAAAGACTAAGTTGACTTGCACATGCGCGATACATGTAAAGCTTTTGCTGGAGTCAATTGCACATGTGTGTTTCCATCTGTCATTGTCGATCATGAATTTGGTTGACACTTCGATTATGGAGAAAGGGCGAATAACAATATTAAAATATTTCTTCTAATTAATTTCCTTTCAATGTGCATGAATTTGTGCACCAGGCTACTAGTGGTTTAATATATACTGACAAAACAGTAAAACAATTTGCAAAGCCATTTTCTTAGTATGAAGTTTATAGAAATCATGAGGCTTATACAGTAATATATTAAATAAATGTAAAATAATATGCTTATTCTTATTGAAACTATTCATGTGAGTGCAATTATTCAAAAATAAAAACTGTTGTATAAGGGTGGGGGATTATGATTGATTAAATATTATTTTAATGTTGTTATACTTGTATTTATAAAATTAACTAGTATATTAAAATCAGACCACACAAGAATGATTCCACATTTTAGCATGTATTCAGCATACTAAATAAATCAAATGCACTGTGTAGAGAAGGGGGAAAACCTAAATCACTTTCTGACCAATCATATACATCTATTTAATTCAAAACATTTCCAGGCAAGAGATCCTCTACTTCTATCAAACTAGCACTTTAGAAGTTGACACATTCTGGCGTAAGTACATGTAGTCAATTCAGAAGAATTAAAAAGAAAAGTTTAGAGTTACTTTGACTAGATATGAAGGCATAAAACATTTTTGATGCTAGAATATAACTTCTTAGCCCAATTGGCCTTTTTCAGTTTACTAACAACCAAAAGCATGAGAACAATGATACAACATATTTATTATAAGCTAAATATCTGAAAATATTACCAGCTAGTTAACCAATCCCTGGATCTTGAAAAGGAGCTGATCATCCATAATTCAAGGTTATTTAGGAAATAAATGAGGAAATATATGTAAAGCATTTAGCTCAGTCCCTATCACTGGGAACATGACTTTTTCTTTTCTTCCACAATCCCACCTAACCATTTTCTGAGAAAGGATAGCATGTCCTATCTAACTCTCTCAATGTGGGAAAAATGAATGAAATAACGTGTCTCCCAAAAAAGGTACTTTGGAAAATAAAGAAGCAATCTAAAAGTACAGAGTATTGTTACTAAAGTGTGTGTTTGGAGAACTGGGGGAAATACACTTGTCTAAAAACACTTTAAACTACAGCAAGGTTTTTAATAGTTACTCAGCTGATTAATATTTGTAGCCCAGAGTGACAAGACCTTTCACTCCTGAGAAGCAGATTTTTAAGATTTTTCTCTATAAAAATCTTTGTCAATGATAAAAAGTTATTTATATATTAATCTGGTCACTCCCTCTCATTCTCTCTTATTTTCAACACATTATTTTACTTTTGGTTTTGTTTTGTTCACGCTTCTGATTTAAGAGAAAGATAAATAAAAAATCGGTGTTGTTACAAGACATACTGACGTTTCCTTTTGAGGCAAAAGAAAATGTCAGTAATACATCTGTTTTTTAATTTTTTTTGCTTTGTTTTTTAATTTTTGATTATTTGTTCACCACAGATTTTTTGTGTTAATTTTGATTTTTAAAAACTATTGTATTAAAATATTTATTTTGATTATGGGCTTTCTGGCACCTCCTTACATTTTGTGCATAAGACAAATACTTCATTCTCCCTAATCCTATCTCTGTAAGAAGGGGGGAACTCACTCAGAAAGTTCGAGTGTTCATCACAGAGTGACAGAAGCAGATGCAGCAGCAAAGGGCACAAGCACACACGAACCTGACTTGATTCTTCCACTCGTGAAGAGACCTACATGTGGATCAGCCCACTTTCTGTCTTGCCAAAGCCAGGAAAGAAGGATGAAGAAGAAGTAGATGCCTGAAATTCCTTTAACACACATCCCCGTTCTGGAGACATTACTCTGACATCCTGGATTTAGTCTCTTGTCTGTCTCCCAAGAGCAAAATGAATTGCTAAGGCAGGAGAGACAGAAAAGCTGCTCTGCCTCATGGTACAGACTGGCCCATGGATGGTAGAGTTTCCAAACTCTGATTTGGGGAACGGCATAAGAACAATTTAGGAAAAACAAGTTGAAATGTGAGCCATTAGTACAAACTGTAGTGAAGGGAAACCTCTGAGGGACTGTGTGTGGGAAAGACTGCTTCCCTTTGATCCTGAGGGCTGCATTTGCACTTTCCTCCTTCAGTGAGCTCTGTCTGGAGCAGGCTGGCCTAGCCTGGGGTCTTTTTCACACGGTTGCAGCCTTTCATTCCACAATTACAGATAAGCCCCAAGTGCAAAGAGGAAACATTTTGAGAGACCAGGAAAGAATATGTCTCAGAGACTGTAAATCTGTAAATACTCAGAAAGGGCAAAATGTGTAAAAAGCACTATTGTCATTGACCTATGACACATCGAATGTTGAGTAACTGGTAACAGTAAATACACTTCGTACACTTCAGCCCAGCTGGACTTGGCCTGAGGTGCTGCTGACTAGGAGCTGTGTGGGACATAGGTAACAAGGGGCAACAAATCATTCCATTTTTACCGCTTGCCACCTTCCTCCAGGCCTGACCACAGGAACACAGGAATCTCAACTGGGGAGTGGGGGAGGGAGGGAGGAGTGGGAGGAAGAAGGAGAAAAAACTTGAAATGTGTTCTGCAAGGGTAGTGAAGACTTACTTTCCAAATGAAGCCACCAAGTATTAGTAACCACAACTTTGGTGAAACCAGCTTCACCTGTTTGATTGATGGCTTGTGCTGATTCACAGGTGAACAAAATTTAGTCAATCCTAACTGCTTCTTATCAGCACTGTTGCAGAACATCACTATGCCTCGGTTTTCTCACCTGTAAAATGTGTAATAGTCATAGTCACTGCTGCAGAGGGTTGTCATGAAGGTGAAATGAGACAATACATGTCAAATGCTCAGCACAGTGCCAGGCACATAGTAAGTGCTCATACATGTCAGCTATTATTGTCAACCAGACTCACTGCTTTGGCAAACAGCAGTCTAGCACTCATTTTCATACGTTTGTAAGCAATTTACAAAATCTTCAAATCCTCAAAAGCATGTTAGCCCCAGACCTATCCATCAAATATGCCATCTTTTCTCTCTTCTAATATAGCTTCCTACCTCTTTCCAATATTTCCTATGCCACCAGGCCAAAGACATGAGTATCTCTCTAAGTAGCAAATATGAAAATCCAAGCAAAAAGAAGACTACAGTCAATTCTTTTAGATCCCTGGATAAAGGTCTCATTATCTCAAGACTTAACCAGGTGAGAGGTGTAGATTAGAGTGGGTGTTCATGACCATGAATGGCAGATGTATCTGGGTGTGTCTGCTCTGTAAAATTCAGGAGGCATTACAGGTCTGAAATTATTTAAGATCCGGTGCTAATAAATGTCACATCCCGCAGCTTCTAAGAAGGGAAAAAACTGTCCCCGTCCATGGCCTGCACTACTAATCAAGACCAGCTGCCTGTGCCTGTGCCCAGTGAGTCAGGCGAGGTGGAGGGAAGAGAATAAAGAGTGGGACCCATCCCTTCCCCAGAGGAAACCCCCCATCCTGCTGCTGCCTTTGCAAAGAGGGGCTTCTGTTTACAGGAATAACATCCTCCAGCTGGAAGGCCTTGTCCTGTGGAAAGGCCTCACTCACACTTGTGTCCTTGCCTCTCTTGCCCGGACTGCACCCGGTTTTTTGTTAGGAACCCACTAGTCTCTGCTGCCAAGAGATGTGTTGCACCCATCTCCTGCCAAACAGAGCAGAGATACCATGTGAATTCCAGGGGGAAACCCTGATTAGAATTCACAGTGTTTAACAGCCAGCTTTAAAGTGACAAGTGTGGTAGAAAGAGCCCAAGGACAGATCCACAAAACCCACCTTTCCTTGTGGCCTTGGTCTAATCACTTCACTTCTCTGGACTCAGGCTCTTCAACTATAAATACAAATCATAGGAAGTTGTAAGGAGCTAGCAAGAATTTTGTCAGTTCTCATGTTGGGAAAGTGTTATGTTGTGATTTCTGTCATAGCTCCAGGGGTTGAGGGATCACTCAACAAGCTCCTGTTTGGTCCAGACTCAGCCCGCTGGTGGCAGACCCAGCAGCTCTCTGGTCCTGTTCTAGAATTGCATCATCTGGGGAGGAGCAGGGAGGCTGAACTAGCAGACTTCAAAAACAGCTTTGACTTGGAGTTGGGAGTAGGGTTTTGGAGAGACAAGTTGGTACATGACTTTGATCTTTATCAAGCAAAAAAGTTTAACACAAAATATAAGAGAGAAGTTTACGCTTTTGGGGGTAGCTGAGTTGGTTGGAGCATCGCCCCATGCACCAAAGGGTTGCAGGTTTGATTACTAGTCAGAGCACATACACACCTAGGTTCCGAGTTTGATCCCAGATTAGACCACGTATGGGAGGCAACTGATCAATGTCTCTCTCTCACATTGATGTCTCTCTCTCTCTCCCTCTCCCTCTCTCTCTCTCTCTCTCTCTCCCCCACCCCCCGTCTCCCCCCTCCCTCCCTCTCCACACACACACTTCTTCTCTAAGATCAATAAATATATATCCTTAGGTGAGGATTAGAAAAGGGTAGATTTGGGGTGAGGGTGGAGGGTGGAGAGAGTGATATAGAGAGATCCCAAGACTGTTATCAGTAAAACAACAATTTCTAAACACTGGTTTCAGCCTTGTGAAACCCTTCTTGGTCAATATGAAATCATTTCCAAGATGATCAGAGAAATGTTTTCATTAGCTGGTTTCCAGATGCCTTCCTGTGCTCTAAGTGGCAGGAGGCCTTAGCAGGCGCCCACGTCCCAAAATGCCTGCCTCTGTCCACCATGGCAGAATGAAAAGTGGGATACACCACATGTTACTCCATGCAGGCTGGAGGCTGATTCTGAACCGAGCCTTTGGAGTTAACTTTCCCTTTAGAGAAGGCTGTCTCCTTGTAGCTCTGGGCCTTTTAACAATTAATCAACACCTGTTGGGTGTAGGAATAATAAAATGCCTGTTTGAATGCCCACTGCTATCACCTCCACTTGTCTTGCACCTGATGCCTTCTACCCTCATGTCCTCCCAGGCCACTAATTTTTCCATACTGAGTGCTGAATGGTGGGCACAAATAAGGGCACTGACCTCCTGCCCTGACCATCAAAACAGGTTCCCCAACCTGTAGACCTCAGTTAACCATTTGCTGCCAGAGCCTTGAGCCTAGACTAATTTTACAGGAAACTGATTTGATCAGCACTAAAGCTGATTTTGCCCCTGGAGGGATTTGCAGAAACTGCCTACAATTCACATAGCTACAGTCCAAGCACCTGACCTCCCAGGTGGACTTTTGTTATTTCAGTGGACAGTTAACATTCATGAAACTCAGGGACCACCACGGTCTGATCACTGACACTTGAGGTTGTAGAGCCCATCCTATTTTTAATTGGGCCACAGATGGGTCTGCATTTCTTAACTGAAATAAAAATGGGTACTAATTTAACGGCTGTGGGTGTTTTACCTATGTCTTTATTTTGCATTTTGAACTTTCTTCTTGATGTAATTTAAATGGGAATGTGTAGGATAAATGGGCATGCATATTTTTAAATCATAATAATCTCTCTGCCTCCAGAATGTGACCCACTGTTGGCTGACATACAACTTCTCAAACAAAAATGAGTGGGCAGTTCCAATGGTGAATTCGTATGCAGAAGCTGGGCCTTCTCGGGCGGTGTGCCCTCCCTGAAGGGCCCCTGGCCTCTGCGGCTTTTCCAGGAGGAGCGGGGCGAGGCTCCCTTCCGAGCCGGGAAGGCTGGGTTTCCCCACCAGCCTCTCCCGCTGCAGGCTCCGCACCTGGGGAGGCGAGGGGCGCCCTCCTTTTGGCCGCACAGACGCCGGGGGCACAGACTGGGAAATGTGGGCTGCGTTGTGGAAGCCATCGCGATGGCTTGGAGGCCTGGAAATAGGACGCAGCCAGACCGAGGCTCGGTGTCCCCAGCGTCGCGCCAACCCCTCAGCTCTTAGTATGGGCGAGAGAGAGCGCGGCGAATTGCACCAGCCCACGCCCCGCACCACCTCAGCCTTCCACCCGGGGTGGAGGGTGCTGAGCCCCTTCGCCGTCCTTGTCTATGGAAGGGAGTGGGCAGGCGTGGTGGCGGGCAGAGGGCACCCAGCGGAGCCGCACCCTGGGCACCCAGGCCTGCGGACCAAAGCGCCCGGGCCGCTGGGGAGCCGCGAGGGCTGAGCCCGGGCGCAGCGGGGATGAGGCCCTTCCACTGCCCGCAGACCTCGCCCGGGCCGGGTCCCTACAGGGGCCTCCGGGTCAAACCCTGGGGGAACCCCACTTCCTGCAGGGGCCGCCCTGATTGTCAAGCCCCTCAGAGTATGGCTTTAGGGGCATGAAGTCTGGGTGGGTAGAGACGGGGTCCCCTCTTCGCCCCGGGGATGCAGGCGACCGAATGAAAGGCGAAGGGACTCGGCTGGGATCTCTCCGAGAGTGATTTCAACTCGCGGAGAGGCGCAACCCGGCTTTCCACGGGCGGTGCAAGCAAAGAACGACTTATGCGAAGGGGTCTGCTGACACCCATCAATCCCTATGCAGGAGGGCCTGGGTGGCAGGGTCTGAATATCTGAGTTGTAATTAAAGGAAAATAATTATGCCCCAGCAGCTCAGCTTATTAATATTTATAGCCCAAAGCGACAAGACCTTCGCTCCCTGGAGGAGGATTTTTCAGGCCGAGGCGCGGAGGCGCGGAGCCCGGCGTCTTGTCAGTGAACTGGGAGGAGAGGGTGTGGTGGGTAAAGGGGGCATCGCCCGCCTTCTGCGCTTCTCCTAATGCCGGGCCCGGGGCCGGGCCCACGAGCTGCGGACGTGCTCGCGGAACGCGGTCGGCTCGTCCCCAGGGCGGCTGAGGGGCCACCGCGCAGGCCCGACCCCAGGCAGCCAGCGTGTGGGAAGCTGTGATGCTCTCATCCGTCACCCAAAGGCCTCGGCGCAGTCGGTGTCTCCTCCCGGGACGACGGCGTGCGCAGGGAAGGTTTCCATGATCGGGACTCCGGGTAAATATCTTTTGCTGCTTCCGCCTTCCCCGTGAGAGCCTGTGGGCAAGGGCGAGGAGGAGAACACCGCCTCCATTTGGGGCGGTTCTGCAAAAAAACGCCCACCCGGGTCCTCTGACATCCTCCACCGCGGGCTGCCGTCCCCGCGCGGCCCGAGGGTGTCTCTCTGCGGCCCACGCTGCGCCGCCGACCAGCTGACGCGCGGGAGCGGCGGGGAAGGAGGAGCCGGCGGGCGGGTCCCGCACCCGCCTCCGCGTGGGGCTCACGGAGCGTTTCCCATCTGCCCTTCGCTGGGCGCTCTGGTTCCTGCTTTCCCGGCGTGGGTGATGGGGGCGGGGAGGAAGCGCGGCCCTCCGTCCCGCCGCGGGGGCGGGGTTCGCGTGGGGGGGTTCTCTCGGCACACTCGCGGGGTTTCGCGGGGGCCAGTTGCCATGGCAACGCAGCGCCAGGCGTGGACCCGCGAGCGTGGGCTGCGAGAGCTGGCGCTGCAGATGGAGCTCGTCGCTGCGGTCGCCGCAGCAGCCACCCTCTTCCTACTCTTGATCTTCATCATCTTCGCGTCTGTCTACGTGGGCTCGGGGCCTGTCCAGCAGCCTCTGCCCCAGAACTGTTGACTGAAGAGGGATTTGTCGTCGCAAGAGGTATTCCCGTTGGAGCTGCGCCCCACTAGGGAAGGATCGGCTACATCCTGGGGGTACCCTGCCTCTGGCACCCGGGCCCAAATGTGGCAACATCAGGCACTGCTTTGTACTTGGCCCATCTGAGCCGCTCTGAGGGCCGGTCAACAGCGATACCAATAAATGATGAGGAAGACTCCCTGCTTATTACCAGGGGGATCCACAGGATTTAAATATGATTATGGATTGTAGGACAGTGGCTTATTGAACAGAGAGAAGTAAATGGTATTGCAGGGTTGTTGTTTTTTTTAACACATCTCTACACACACTCACACCCGGTAAGAAAACCTGTTGGCAGGCATGAAATGAGTTTTTCTATGTATCCATATAAAGGATGTGTGTAACTACTCCTAGATGCTGGCATTTAACAGGGCAGAACGGTGGGACTAGATGATTTACAATGAGGAAAATGCTATGTGAAAATAAAATTATACCATCCATTCCGTCCATTGTATGTGTACAACTTTCTAAAAAAATGTTAGCCAACTAAAAAAAATAATATGGTAAGGATGACAGTCTTCAGTTTTATCACGGGAAAGTAAATCTGACAGATGAGTAATCTATTTGATGCTAATGTGCAGTAGATAAAAACATTTACTCTTTATTACTTATTTACACTATTGCTTGAAATTGATTATACAGCTATTTTCGTTTTCTTGACTTTCCAGTAGTGTCTTGGTAACTGCCATATTAACTCCCACTCACCCTCTTACCCTGCTTGTTTCTATTTTTTTTTAAAAAAAAGCTTTTTAAGTTTTAGAATCGTTTTAGGCTTGTAGAAATGTGGCAGAGAGTTTTTTCTATATCCAGTCCATAGCTTCCCCTATTGCTAACATTTTACATTAGTGTGCTACATTTGTCACAACTAATGACCAGTTCTGATACATTATTACTAACTAAACTGTATACTTTATTTGGATTTTATTATTTTAAACATTTTTCTTTTTCTGCTCTTAGATATAGTCCTCATGTCTCCGTAGGCAGCAGCAGTTTCTCAGATTTTCCTTGTTTTTGATGACCTTGAGAGTTTGAAGATTTAAATTGGGATTTAATTTACATGTAGTAAAATGCAGAGACCTCAAGTTATAGTTTTATGAGTTTTGACAACTACATACATCTAATATAGTTCAGTTTTTCATAGAAAAACATCAAATCTTATCTTTGAAATATTATCACACAAATGTTGCAGAAAAATTGGTATCGTTTCTCACACATACACACCATTACAAATTTCCTCACAACCTTTCTATTACAACTTAATATTTTAAAATTTTCAGTTCCAAAGCATGTTAAAGAACTATTAACCTCATGTTATCTTAATGAGTTGTTGATCATTTACCTCACTAATCATCTTTTGGACACAATTTAAGCTACACAATTGTTCTCTGTTCAAGAACATTTTCTTCTCTGTGGAGAGTCTGGTCCAGGCATGCTCCTTAAGAAACCAAGAATCTAGGGGATATATCAGTCTGGGACACTTACTGGGACAGTTAGCTATTTTAAAAACAGTTTTATGCACAGCTCTTAGGGGAATTGTTTTTTTTTTTAAAGTATATTTCAGGGATTTTGTCATATATCACTGATTCTCCTAATTATATAAAAAAAAGTCTTCAGATTTGTCTTTGAGAATTTGCCACATGTTATAACCCCAAAGATGTGTTTGTAAATGATGTGAACAACTTTAGAAATGGTGTATCACACTGAGGAAAAAGAAAACAGGCCTTATACCATTTTTAACACTTATACTATAAACCAGAACTTGATGCAGACACATTTAAATAGATGAAGAAATCACTTAATATAATCTAATTTCCTCTTTATTTCTGTGGTGTTTCATGCTATGAGGCCCAGTGGACCACATTTTTATGGTTGGTAAGGTAGAGTAGTGGACATCAGAGAAAATTTAAATCTGAATTTCTCCTCCTTGCCATTCACCATTCATGCAAAACTTTTAAAGAAACCCACAAATCTGCTCAGTGAAATGGAGACCTTCTAACAATATTTAATGGAAGCTGTCATGTCAGAGGATGCTTCTATCAGTAATTTCAGGAGCTGCCTTTCAGAAGAAATGGTTGGGTAACATAGCTTTAAGAGTCAGGCCATTTTGTGCCAATACAATTCTGGCCCATATTATCTTTCCTAATCCACAAGTAAAAACTAATCTGATAGGGTAGAAGACTGTTCAGAAGGTGTGGGTAGCAGCAAGCAGATGACTCTCATTCTTTTACCATGGGCCAAAGAAGATTAAAAAATCTGTGTAACTAGCATAAGTATATTTTCTGCCCATTTCAAAAAAGAAACTCAGAAAGGATGTCAGAAACAAAAATGTGTGTTTTCTACGTGCTTACAAATCATATTTCGACAGCTGTCACTCACTGGCTGAGAGTTCAGCTGCATGACAGAGCATGATAGAGTCGTGTGTGCCTGGTTGAGGCACTACTGACTAATAAATGTGGCCTTTGAAATTAGACAGCTGGCTGCATATCTGGCCACCACGGACTTGCAGGTTAAGCATGTCACTTAAAATCTGTGCCCTCACCTATAAAATGGGGATCATAATACCAGCTTTACAATGTTGTGACGATTAAATGACATGTGTACATAACACTCAGAATAGGAAACATTTAGTAATAAATATTATTGTTTTTACTAATTTTTAAATAGCTCCTGTAGCCAGCTAGTATATTATACGCTGAGTTTTTTAGTAATATAGAAAACAGATGTGTCACTGCCTGGAGCCTGAAAACTGAATCTCTAGCTTTGAGCCCTGTTTGCCTGTCCATTTTAATTTAACAAACAGTTATTTCTGGCCTATAATGTAACATTGGGGTAATTGCTGTTGAGTTTGCTGTGTTCTTGTTCATTATCACAAACAAGATACAAATGAAAAGAAAATGTAACTCCCAATGAGCCTACCCAAAGTCCTGATAAGCTGTGTAATAATCACACACAGATCCTGACAAGATTTCCCAGGAACACAGAAGCCAGCCCCAACTGCAAAGGCTCCCCCATTTACTCAACAAACATTAATGAGTAATTGCCAAGTGCCAGGCACTGCTCTGAGCTGGCTGTTCATAGGTAAGACACAGTCCCAGCCCTTAAGAAACTTATGGTGCATTGGGGCAAGACACAAAAGGAAACGCACAGTTAGGGTACACAGATGAGTATTGTGATAAAGATACACAAGATGCAGTGTGAACAGAGGACGTTGAGCCCAGACTTGGCGGGAGGCGGTGCAGGTAGGCAAGTAAAACCTCCCAGAGAGATGCCTGGTGTGCTGAGGAAAAATCATGGCATGGATCAAGGTGAGAAATCAGGAGAGTGGAGCTGAAAATGGTCTGTGGATGGAAAGAGGAACTAGAGGAAGAAGAGGCAAAGCCTGGCCACGAAGTGAATGTGGGAGTGAGGGAGAAGAGAGAATGAAGGAAGACCCAGGTTTTTGTTTGGTACACTGGATGGATGATGGACCTATTGACCAAGGGGGGAATCCTTTAAAAAGAGCAGGATTGGGAGGAAGATGTCATATTTGATCTCAGATACAGCATTGGAGGTGTTCAGGGGACAGGCAAATGGAGCTATCCAGTCTACAGGTGAATGCAAGGTTGTGAAGGTGTGAGGGAAGGTAGGAGGGGCTATAACATTTACATGAGCCAAAAGCCCATCCCTGTGACCAAACGAATGAGGAGCAATCTACTCAAGGGAGGGGTGGAGCAGAAGATATGCTAATGCTGTCACATTATGCTAATTGTTATTCAATTCCCAGATCTAGAAGGTAAATTAATCCAAAGGAGAACACCAAGAATTTTGTGAGAAACCAACTTGTCTCCTGGGAGAAATCCCTTTGGCCTAGGAAGGGAAAAAGACATAAGAATAGAAAAATGGGAATTTAGGGGGTTATATCTGATTTGGAAACATCATGAAAGCCTGCTACAAGGTTTTCTAGGGTATCCAACATTATAACTTCTGTAACCTTAAGCCTTTTAGGAAAGATAATTTCCTGTAAAAAATATAGAGACAACAGTTTTCATCAGTGGAAGAACTCAATAGGAAAATAGCATTCACTCTGTAGAAAGTCACTTTATAACTAAATTAAACACATTATAAGTGTACAGAATTATAGTTAGTTCCCTTATATAGCTAAAATTTTTCTTATAACATTTCTTGAGAGGTTTTAGGAATTGTGAAAATGATTTATAATAAATACATTTCACTTCTGCCAACTCCTTTGCTTATTTTTCTGGGCACACTAATAACAAAAAGGATATGAAGTTCTAAGACTTATAAACAAAGAACTCGCTCTTACTAAGTCAAATGGCCTGGGCTGGGGGGTGGGTGTTGAGGGATCATAATCCATGATTTAGGAGAGATGGTGTGGCATTGAGGTCGAGAGCATGGGCATTAGAGTGGGCCAGGGGGATTTGAATCCTGCCAGGCTTTACCATTTGCTAACTGTATGACCTTTGGCAAATTCTTTCCTCCAAATCTCCATTCCTCTCCTAGAATACTGGATATCATAGTAGTACTTTTCTTGTTATATGAAGATTCAATCAAGTAAACCATGTAATATCCTTAGCACAACACTTGCTACATAGTAAGTCTCAATAAATTTAGCTATTACTGGCAGTCTACTTAACTATCTTGGGGCCAGCTTTGGTTCTGAGTAAGTTAGTATCTCTTGAGTAATTTACTTCTTAAAATCTGGTTCTTCCAACAAGCTATTTCAGGATTTTCTACTGTTCATAGAATTCTGCCTGCATTGAACAAAATTATAACAGAAGGAATGGCCTTACATATTTCAGGGACTATCATTTTACATCAATAAAAAGACTTACAAGTCCAGGAAGCACAGAGGACCCCAAACAAAAGGAATCCAAGGAGGACCACACCAAGACACATCATAATTAAAATGCCAAGGTCAAAAGACAAAGAGAGACTATTAAAAGCAGCAAGAGAAAAACAGTTAGTTACCTACAAGGGAGTACCCATATAACTGTCAACTGATTTCTCAACAGAAACCATGCAGGCCAGAAGGGAGTAGCAAGAAATATTCAAACTGATGAATAGCAAGAACCTACAACCAAGATTACTCTACCCAGCAAGGCTATCATGTAAAATTGATGGTCACATAAAGAGCTTCATAGACAAGAAAAAGCTAAAGGAGTACATCACTACCAAACCAGGATTATTTGAAATTCTGAAGGGCATTCTTTAAGAAGAGGAAGAAGAAGAAAAAGGTAAAAATAAAAAGTATGAACAACAAAGTGACAACAAATACAAGTGAATATAACAAGTCAATAGAAATATCTGATGAACAGAATAAACTGGTGAATTGAATATAAGTAAGGGCATAGAAAGGGAATGGACTGACAATTCTCAGGGGGAAGGGATATGAGGGCTATGGGAAGAGACTGGACAAAAAGCTTACATCTATGGATGAAGACAGTGGTGGGGGTAAGGGCATGGGATGGGGGGGCAGGTGAAGGGGAGCTATGGGGGTTTAAAAAAGGAACATCTGTAATAATCTGAACAATAAAGATTTAATTTAAAAAAAACAAATACAAAGTTTTAGGTGTCATTTCTTAGGTAAAATTGAGACCTGCACTATGCTTTCTCCTAAACTGTAATGATGAAGGCAACATGTTCTGATTCTCAGTTTAGTTGACTTTCCATCAGTTCTTCAAATGTTTCTGAAAGAGCCATGAAGGGTGAACTCTGAGAATGGTCTGTGGAAAGTGAGGCCAGCCTTTGTGTGATTTGATCTAGCAACATAAGCTTTGATTAACACAGTGTAAATGCTGCTTCTCTGAGAGCTCTGAAACTGGCATACTCTAACTCCACTGCAAAAGGAAGTACAATTTTAAATGTTGTTTTTGTCAAGGAGTCACATTTAATTTAGCAGAAAGTTACATTTGGTCAACATCCCTGCCTGCTCCACATTCAGCAAAGAGGTAAAAGCCAGAAACGGGTTGCTTTGTGGGAATGCCACCATTCTGCATTGAGAGCCAGAGCCTTTCCAGCATGGGATGATCTCAGGAGGGCACCTGGAGGGCTCAGGGGACCCAGGGAAGTGTCGCAGACAAACTTCCCCTCCTACTCACTCATGAGACTGTCACCATGACTTCTGCAGGTCCAAACCTTTCTTACACATTTAATGTACATATTATCAGTTGCTCCTGTATTTTTCTTGACTGAATAAAGAACTTCAGATGGCCCTAGCTGGTTTGGCTCAGTGGATAGAACGCCAAGGACTCATGCCTGGGTTGCAGGCTCAATCCTCAGTAGGGGGTGTGCAGGAGGCAGCTAATCAATGAGTCTCTCTCATCATTGATTCTATCTCTCCCTTCCTCTCTGAAATCAATAAAAAAGAACTTCAGATGAATCAAGAGGGGTGGAGTTAGGAAGTGAAGAGCTCAAGAACCTGGAATAACATCTATGAAAATTGCTTTGGCAAAAGAGTAAATATTTATCAAATAAATTTTTGTTGAATGTTAAATTGCTGCACAGACATATGACTATATTTCCTAAGAATTTACTATAGCTATGTTTCACTGTCTTTTACAACAATCCCATAAGGAAGACTCATATATCCCATTTTTTGGCAGATTAAAGCAAGCCACCACAAATCAAGCAATTTCTCTATGGTAGCAAATAAGTCAGTGTAACTGGAATTTCAAATTCCTTAATTATAAGCTGCACCAATACATACACACCCTTCAGTGTCAAAATTACCATTTTTAGAATCTTTGACAAAAATTCAAGAAATAGGTGATGGATGACATATATGCTAAATGTTAAGATGTTTCCTATATTTTAGCCTAGCCAGTGTGACTCAGTGGTTGACCCATGAATCAGGAGATCATAGTTTGATTCAAGGATGGGGCCCATGCTTGGTTTGCAGGCTTGATCCCTAGGAGGGAGTGTGCAGGATTCTCTCTCATCATTGATGTTTCTATCTCTCTCCCCCTCTCCCTTCCTCTCTGATATAAAAAACACATTTAAAAATTGTTTCCTATATCTACTCTATAAAAGTGAAATATTAAAATTAACTGTTTCTCTGAGACAGGGTAAGCCACGCCCACCAGCCAATCAGAGCGGCTGTATGCAAATTATCCCAGCCAACATGGCGGCCGCCACTCACGGACCTGAGTAAACAGCCCTCTCCATTGCGGCAGGAGCGAAAGTGAAGCTGCGCCCCTCAGCTCAGCTCCGATTAAACTGCCTCTAGCAAAACACAGCTTTGAAACATTGTAACAATCATAGAATCCTCCGGAGCTGAAGGAAAGAGCAGCTCCAGCCTAACCAGTAACAGTAACAATTGTTTTATTATAGACGCTGCGAGGTGAAGCAGAGGAGGCTTCCTTAGTAGTTAGTAGGCCGCCTTAAAGGAACAGTGTATCAATTATAGAAGATATCCCCAGGCCTTAAAGGAACAGCATCAATTATAGGAGATAAATTTCAGAAACCTGTGACCAGCCAGCCTTGCTGGGACGTTGGGTCAATGGGAGCTGTGGGCAGCCTTAAAGCCCCTCACCCAGGCTGGTCAGGCACGCCAGCAGGTGGACATCCCCTGAGGGGTCCCAGACTGCGAGAGGGCACAGGCCGGACTGAAGGACCTCCCGAGTGCACAGAGCGGCTGCAGGGCAGGACAGCGCAGGACCCAGGACCTGTGAGTGGGAAACAGGCGGCAGGGTTGGAGGGCACCGGGAAGTGGGTAAGAGGCGGCAGGGGCGGGTGTCTCGGCCTGCTTGGTGGCTGCCCAGGCCCTTTGCGGGGCACTGGGGAGCAGGAAAGTAAGGCTGCAGGGGCCGGGGTCCTGCTTGGCAGCTCCCAGACCCCTTGGCGGCACCGGGAAGTGGGAAAGGAAGGCAGCAGGGGACGGGTGAGTGGGAAAGAGTTGGTGGCCTGCTTGGCGGCTTCCCAGGTCCCTTCCGGGGATCAGGGAGCAGGAAAAGGCTGGCCTGACCACGAGGCGGGGTTTTCCCTGCTTTCTG
>PVJC01028193.1:0-22739 GCA_004026665.1 Murina feae
CGCGCCTCCGTACCTCTGTACTTTGCTTCCGCTGCTGCTCTGAGTCTCAGACTCTTCTCTGGTTGTAGGATTTTCACTCAGCCAGCCGTCCTGCTGGTGCGAGTGGTGTCCGTGTGTTCTTTTCGCGGTTTTTCTGAAATAGTTGTTCACAGCTGCATATGCGGTGTCTACCCTATGCCGCCATCTTGTTTCTCCTCGCCATCAGATCTCTTATCAGAAAGTTAAGGTAATGGTTGGAAAAGAGTGAGCCTCTGAAGTTGGGATGGGGACACACAGATGAACTGGATTCCTTCCAATACCCGCAGCCCCTTTGATTTGTCTTGACAGTGAAGCAGCCCGTGTCCCTTGTCCGAGTACCCTGCAATGCCCACATCTGTGGGGGATCCGTCCTGCAAAGGAAGTTGATTCATGCATTCCAACCCATCTGCTGTCAGACCCCAACCTGTCCCAGGGAGTGAATAAAAGTCAAGCCAGGAGAAGGCTTAGACAATAAAAGAACTACATTGCTTCTTCAGATCTGAAGAATATGTGTAGAGTTAGCATGTGTGTGTAGGTATTAGGCTAAGTAGGTGTTAACCTCAAAATAAAAGGCCACAGTGAGAGGCAACAAAGTTTTGAGAGCCAAAAGAATAGTTATTCTGTAGGCACTGATTCAGGCAGAAACACAGTGTTCTGATTAGGAGGTGATGGCCTGAGGTACTGATGAGAAAGTGTAGGGGAACAATTACATGAAGGAAGGAATTTCTATGCGTGCAGACAAGCTAACATAGTGATGCTAATTGTAAAGAGTGTTTTTAATTTTCAGTCCAGTAGTTATGTCTCCTTTCTTATTATCTTTGCAAACAGTTGTTTGGTTTACAGTGCTGCTTTAGGCCCCCCTCACGGGTTATTTTGCCGAGTTTTAACATCCCAAGGTTTGAGGGGTAACACATACAAGGCAGTTCCTCTGGGATGGCAACTCTGATTCAATTTTAAAATAGCTGTTCATATTGTGTGTGTGGTTTTTTTTGCATTGGGAAGAACATAATTATTGGTCAAACTTACTGTATTAGTGCATTTTGCTTTTTTATTAATGTACTTAAATTTCTGACTCAGTGTGCTGCATCAGCACCCAGGCATGTTCTCACTGATCCCATGGTTGGGTAACTGGGCCTCAGTGGCTCACACTGAATAAGGCCCAGATGCCTGAAATATCTCAGTATAATATAAAGAAATCGGAAGAATTTGTGAGATAGGCATGTTGAGTGAGTGAATGGTGTACAGCTCACCAATTTACCACCACTCCAGCTCTGTCCCCCAAGATAGTGAGGATGTCTGAAAAGGGAAGGCCTTAAGAAATACATTGGTGTATTTATTATGATTAGTTTTGGCTATAAGAGGAACCCTAGAGAAGTAAACAAGGGGTTTATTTGTCTCTGGCAGGTGTGGCTTATGGTTGAGTGTCAACCTATGGATCAAGACGTCAGGGTTCAATTCCCGGTCAGGGCACATGCCCAGGTTGCAGGTTTGATCCCCAGTAGGGGGCATGTGGGAGGCAGCTGATGAGTGATTCTCATATTTGATGTTTCTCTCTCTCCCTTTCTGAAACCAATAAAACACACACACATGGTCTAGTAGGACATCCAGGGCTGGTGTCAGCACAGGGCTGCCATAAGGGAACCAGGTTCCTTGTTTTCTTGCTCTGCCTTCAGTTGCTGGTGGTTTTCACCTCATGTTTACGGGATGGTTACGGCATCTCCAGGCATTGTGCCCTCGTTCCAGGAAGGAAGCCCAGGGATTTCTACCAGCCTACACTCTGGTCTAGAACTATGTCACAGTCATGCATGACTGTAATGAAGATCATGTGACTCAGCAATTCACTTTCCAGGGAGCACGGGAAGGCAAGGGGAGGGCCTTGGGATGGATGTTGAAGGAATCAGTTTATCAATCTCCAGTTGGTGGGAATGCAAGTGGGAGATGTGATTCCAGTGGGGATGGGTGGGTTCTGGAGTAGCAGTCAGGGAGCTGCCACATGAGAGGCCAGGTGCACGTGGCTTCCATATTCAGCAGCAAAGCCCACAATTAGGCAATACCTGGGGTGTTTGGTGCTGCCTAATTGTAGGCTTCTGAAGACCAAAACAGATGGTCCTGCTTGATTCTTGTAATTGAAAATTTTCCCTTTAGTACACAAAGGACTGATTTATCACACATCAGTGAATTAGAGTTTTACATGTGATGTGTTGGCTGGAGTCAGGGAATATCCTATATAATAAAAGGCTAATGTGCAAATTGACCAAACAGCAGAACAGCCAGTTACTATGATGCACTCTGACCACTAGGGGGCAGCTGCTCAATGCAGGAGCTGCCCCCTATGGTCAGTGTGCTGACCACAGGGGGAGCACCACTCAGCCAGAAGCCTCTCCCACCTCTGTTGCAACACTAAGGATGTCCGACTGCTAGCTTAGGTTCACTCCACACAGGGAGCAGGCCTAAGCCATCAGATGGACATTCCCCAAGAGCTTCCAGACTGCAAGAGGGTGCAGGCTGGGCTGAGGGGACCCCCTCCCCCACCCATGCACAAATTTCATGCACTGGGTCTTTAGTGATATACATAATAGAAGTACAAATTACCAGCCATGGCCTCATGATTAGCTGCCGAAAGGGCAATACTTGCTGCCTGGACATCTTTCTTTGCCTTTTCACGTTCCTTATATGTATATGTCACCTAACTTTCTCCTTACCACATTATTACACATAGTTTGTGTTGATGGTGGCTGACTGTACAATGTAGTTCATGGATTCAATACTGAGATAAAGGTGAAGCAGGGAGAGGAATGGACATCATTCAAGACCCTGGCCTTGGAGCTGGATGGAGTGTATTGGGGGATGAGATTCATTTCTGGTCAAGGAATAATTAAGCTTATTTGAATTTTGTAAAAATGGCACATTTGCTGAAATAAGAAGAAAAGGTAATTGGGTTTGTAAAAAATAGGCTATTTTGTTTACAAAACAGTCAAGAAGTTGCTAAGCATAAAACTTGTCAAATGCAAGAAAACTATTGAATATGCAATTGTTAGGTATAAGAAATGTATTTAATTACATTCTCTACTGGTTAGCTATTATTTCATTAAGGATTTAACATAGATTTATGGGAAATAAGAATTTATTATAAATATCTCAATTTATTATATATTAATCTCAAGTAATTCTGATCATTATACAATCTCAGGTTTACAAATCTGTAGTTTTATAGATTAAGTTATTAAATAAAAAAAAATTATAAACACCATATTTACTGTTACAGCATAGACAAGTCACCAAAAAAGAAAAAAAAAGCTTATTTTATGCCAGGGTTACTTTCTGCCCAGGTCGAAACATTATTCCACTTTGATTTTTCCTCTTCTTTGGATTTTGAAAGTTTTCATACCTTAAAAAAGAAGTGAGATAATATTTAATACACGTAAATGCTAAAGTTACAATGGATTCTTTGCAAATAGAATTTTGTTTTAAGAAACACAAGAGAAACTGGAAAAAATTGCTCATAACAGAAATGAAAGTTCTTACAAATATATTTTCAAAAGTTGAACCACCCCTCTAGAAAAAGGAGCAAAGGGGATAAACAATTCAGAAAGATAAAGTACAAATGGCAATGAGTATTAAAAAAGTATAACCTTTATGGTTATACTGCTGATCTAAACTTAGAAAAAGGAAAAGGACTCTCCCACTGTCCAGGAGACTGAGTATAACCTGTATAGTTATACTTTTATATTACTTATACTTTCATATTACTTAAGTTTCATATTACTTAAGTATGTTGAGGGGAGCAGAATTGGTCACCCCAAAATGTGCCACTTTGGCAGGTGTATCATTTTGAGCTGAAGGCAATCAAGACCCAGCAGACTCAAGAGGAAGCAGCTTTTTACTGCAACGAATTGAGCTTGGTATGGCTGCCTTTCTGGCACAGGCCCCCTGAGTAACTTTATCAGAAAGCCTTACCTGCATGACAGGGAGAACACTGATTAGCACATACCTGCTCCTCTCTTCTGGCTGTGAATCACCTTCCTCCCCCTGTCCCCTTTGAAGCCCTGGCTCCATCCCTCTTCTTAGCTCAGAACAGCACAGAAGCTTTAACTGCCTCTGAGTCTCACATTTTTATGTGGCTCCCATAGGTATAAAATTAAATGGGACTTCTGACCAGAGTCAGTGAAGGTAAGAACTGCTACTGTCTGTCTCCTGGACAGTGGGAGTGTCTTTTTCCTTTTTCTAAGTTTAGATCAGCAAAAAATATCTGTGTGAACTAGTTCCTTGGGTATAGTGAGTGATAAAGATTGTTATAAGTGGTCCTTTTCCCCTTTTGTCATAAGGAAAATCCTAGAGTGGAAAGTAGGTAAGTCCTATAAGCCTGTGGTTTAAGCCAGCCCTGCACCTGTTTCGGGAGACTTTTATGCGGGTCACCTATTTAAAAAAACTGAAGGAGGTTTTCCTCTCATCTTGTTCTGTCGAGAGCTGGCTCTGTAACCAGTGAGAATATTCTCTCTGGCCTTGGTCAGCCAAAAGATGCAAGGATCGGTTTGTATGTGACCAGCTGAGTAGACTCTGAGACAGAAGTAACCAGCAGCACTCTGTTCGACTGGGTCAGCCCTTAGGGAGCTAGTCTTAAAGGGTCTCAACCTTCATGGTTTTCTTTGTGAGGGCTGCATCTTGTGCATCCTCTTTTGGGACACCTCTTGCATCATGGTTAAGTTACAAAAAGGCTTGATGGTTTGCCTCACTATTAAGATGAATTAAAGATGCTGCTTGTCAATGGCCAGGTGATGGATTCTTTGAATTGGAAAAACTTCTAAATTTGAAAAAAATTTAGTTAGAGAGCTCTCATGCTAAATAATCCTCTTGCTGGCACCCGTGGAAAGAAGACTCATAGGAATATAGGTGCTAACCATACAGACTCTCTTAACCAGATGAAAGAACAGAAATTACCACATCCAATGTCAATTCCCTTTTCAAAGTCCAGTTCTGCCTGCCTGTTGTTTTTTTCAATTATACTTTACACTAGAGGCCCAGTGCATGAAATTCGTGCACAGAGTGGGGGTGGGAATGGTGTCCCTCAGCCCAACCTGCACCCTTTCCAATCTGGGACCCCTTGAGGGATGTCCGACTGCCCTTTAGGGCCTAAATGGGCAGTCGGACAACCCTTTCACAATCCAGGACTGCTGGCTCCCAACCTCTCTCCTGCTGATTGCCCCTAACCACTCCCCTGCCAGCCTGATCAATGCCTAACTGCTCCTGTGCTGGCCTGATTGCCCCTAATTGCCCTCCCCCTGCAGGCCTGGTCCCCCCCAACTGCCCTCCCTCACTGGCCATCTTCTGGCAGCCATCTTTGACCACATGGGGAAGCCATCTTGTGATGGTCAATTTGCATATTACTCTTTTATTAGATAGGATTCTGTATTAGTTTCAGGTATACCACATAGTGGTTAGCCAATCAAATATTTTACAAAATATCCCATATCTGATATTTCCAGTACCTACCTGGCACCATACATAATCCTATATAATAAAAGGGAAATATACAAATTGACCCTAACAGCTGAACCACTGGGAATGACTGGTCACTATGACACACACTGACCACCAGAGGGCAGATGTTCAGTTCAGGAGTTGCACCCTGGTGGTTAGTGCACTCCCACAGGGAGATCTCTGCTCAGCCACAAGCCAGGCTGATGGTTGCCAGTATAGTGGTGGTGGTGGGAACCTCTCCTGACTCCTCTGTAGCACTAAAGATGTCTGACTGGCAGCTTAGGCCTGATCCCCCGGTAGCAGTCTGAGGGGCCCCAGACTGCGATAGGGCACAGGCTGGGCTGAGGGACCCTCCCCAAGTGCACAAATTTTTGTGCACCGGGCCTCTAGTATTACAATATTATTGACTGTATTTCCTATGGTGTACTTTATATCCCCATTACTGTTTGGTAATTACTAATCTGTACTTCTTTTGGTTATATCTGTATGGATATATGTTATCATTATGTGTTTCAGAAACTGTATAAAATTTCTAAAAATCTGACACATAATGGTATCAGTCATAATTCCGGGTATCATCTTAAAACTGTTGCGTGTCACAGAAATAATTATCTTGAATTATAATGAACTCACAACAGATCTCACAATGAAACATGGCCATTTTTCTCATTTACAGACAGTTACTGTTTTACTTTGATGCTTTTGCAAAAGTGCTACATTTTCAAGGAGACTCTAACAAGTCTCCTAACCTTCAGATTATACCACTGAACTGGGTAAGAATCTGCAGAAGTCTGGTGGAGAAACCAATGGCTTCCTAAAACTGCTAACCAAAAAGCAAGATCAATAAGAATTAATTACATGGAATTCAATGAGTTAATGAGGATGACATAACATTGTTGGGTTTTTTGTCCCTCCCCTCCTCCCCAGGTTTAAGGAAACCTTTTTTTTTTTTTTTTTTAATTTTATTGATTTTTTACAGAGAGGAAGGGAGAGGTATAGAGAGCTGGAAACATTAATGAGAGAGAAACATCAATCGGCCGCCTCCTGCACACCTCCCACTGAGGATGTGCCCGCAACCAACGTACATGCCCGTGACCAGAATCAAACCCGGGACCCTTCAGTCTGCAGGCCAGTGCTCTATCCACCGAGCCAAACCAGCCAGGGCGAAACCTTCTTCTTTTAAGCTATTAGTAAATTGGTAAAAAATATCTTTATAAACAAAGATTAATATATGCAACTAAATTTGTTTTTCTAATCTATCTAATGTAAATTAATTATGTACTAGGACCAGCCAAATTTTTCTGCAGATTCTTCCCCAGTTAAGTGGTATGACCCGAAGGTTGTCAGAAACCTGTACTTGTTAGTCTCCTTGAAAATGTAGTGCTCTCTACCCGAGCCCTCTGTAATTCAGAAACTCTTAGTGAATATTCTTACAATATAGTTACTTGCGTAAGTTCAATAAGAACCTTTTCTTCTTGTAACAGACACAGTTAGAAACACTGATTATACTTTGAAGGCTTGAACTGGAATATATACTTGCACATAGAAGGAATTAAGGTTCACTTTATGGAGCCAATGAAGCACCTTGGAAAACCAGCCTGTTACCTGCTTACAGGGTTCCCAGCCAGCACCTTTGCCAGGTGAGTAAAGAACATCACTTCCTGGCAGATGCAGAAACCTCAGGATAGCTTGGGGACCTCAAGAGGCTTTGAAAAGTTCCAGTAAAGCAGATACACAAGAGCATATATAGATGATCACTAGTCCTGCTGCACTTATATAAATAATCAGGCCAAGTTTATTGAAACTACACTTAATGTGCAAATAGATTAGTCTCACTGTGGTTACCTTTGCTAGAAATAGGGGTGAATGTAGAGAGAGGAATTATGTTTCAGTAATACACCTTTCCGGGTATCAGATTCTAGTGCTGTTAATTTTCTTTGTCCAGTGTTTGATTACCACACATCTGCTTCCTCATTTTCCTTCCCCTATAAATAAAAACTACCCTTTTCCTGAAAACTCAATGCAAACAACTTGGGTATAAACTTTCCAGAAATCACAACAGGACATGCATGGGCAATCTTACTGCCTGTTGCTGTGTGAGCCACTCAGAAAGTTTACCTGGGCAGCCAAAATGCAAAAGATGCTTTCATTTGACACCTAGAAATTTCAACTGGCAGCTCTCAGAATGGATTTATGGTCTGCTCTAATCATTAACCTTTGTTTTTCTTTTGTTTCCATAGAAATGTACCTGATTGCCTACACAATATAGGCCTAACTTTATAGCAAACCTGTATCACCACCTCCTGCAACCAGAGACACTGTTTAAACACTATCCTCAGCACTAACAGGCTGCTTCGGTGAGCTAGAACAATCTACCAAGTCAGCTTTGGGACTATGAAACTTCTTGGGGACGTTTCAAAGGTGGGGATTGAAAGGAACAGAATGTGCCACTTTAGCAGGTGCATCATTTTGAGCTGAAGGGAATCAAGACCCAGCAGACTAGGGAGTTTACTGCTCCCTTACCTGTCTAGAAGAATTTAGACAGGAGGCCTGTACCAGAAGGAGAGCTATTACCAGAGGTAATTTTTTTGATCTGAAAGTCTTATCTGCATGGCAGGGCAAACATTGATTACCACACATATGCTTTTCTCACCTTCCTTCCCTTTTAAATCCCTGGCCCCTATCCAGTTCCTGAGCTCAGGATAATATAGAAGCCTCAATTGTCTGTCTGTGAGTTTCTTATTTTTATGGGACCCCATAACATGTGCAATTAGATTCTAACAGATAAACAAATTTATCTTATGTAAATTTAATTTGTACTGGACCAGCAGGAAAAAATCTCTGCCTTTACAACCTACATGCACATTCATACCCCAAAGTACTGCAAAATTAAACAAGAAAGCGTTGTAACTTCTAAAGAAAGAAAAATCTTTTCTTGAGATGAATCATTTACCTCGTCTATGGGTCTCAGACTTCTAAGTCACTACAGAGAGAACTGCAGGATGCCTGTAACTCCAAATGTGTACAAGTGAGCAAACTTGAATGTATTGGAGGAATGTTCTTGAGATTAATAAAATACACATTATTTTGAAAGTGAAAACAATTTTTTCATACTACATGTTGAAACCATTTTGAGCTTTTAATTTTCCTTTTATTTCTTCAAAGCTCTTAAAGTTATATTTGAATTAATGAATGATTTAATCAAAGAATTGGTTAATTAAAATGCATTTTTGACTTCTATACTCCTGAAGTTTATGGGTGTTTAAATGCATAGCTACTAAACAAATTTCTGAATTGGTTTTTACATATTCAAAAATATTATTTGTGATTTTAAATAAGAACTCCAAGAGCTTAAATGAAGAGCTGTCACGTCTAATAAGATGAATCAGAATCTGTTACTCACAGCTCAGTAAAGCTCTTCCAGTCATCTTCGGTAATGGATGGCCTGGTGTGACTGAGTGCCGTCAGTAAATGCGACTGACTGATGGCCAGGCTGGTTTTGATTGGTCCTGGTTGGTGAAGGGAGTCATCCTCCTTAAATGAAAATGACAAAAAGTTACCTCAGGGGCATGATTAAAAAGCAGCAGTCCAAGTGTTCTCTCTTTTTGTCAGTGTTTCAGGAGACTTTGTGTCCTTTTCTGATAGGATTATTAAAACTTGTTAGGAAGCACACAGCGATTTGACTGATCAATGAGTTTCAGTCCATTGTTTATAAATATAGCTCACCTACAAATCAAGTAAATGTATATCCAAAAAGGAAACACAATTTTTAGAAGTTTTTACAATGATAATGGATGGGGACAGAAAAGCCATACTCCACTTTGGCTCCGGTATCTGCTCTTGATAGCACTGATATCTGCTCTCAGTTGGTCTCTTTGTTCCTGGGTAAGTTCTTGGTAGCCATCTTGTGAAGCTGTTCTGAACACTGGAGGCCTTGAACACAACTGATCTTTCCCAGGAGCATCCTGAGTCATGGAGCTTGGTGCAGACAGGCACAGTGAGCTCTGCAGGGTTAGGTGCAATAATGAGGAGGAGAGAGAAAAAAAATGTATTTATCAAATATAAAGTAAAAAACCTTAAGATGGATAAGCTTATAATTTAATTAACTGAAGTTAAGCAAACTGCTCATTTATAATAATAAAACTGAAATATGCTAATTAGACCAATGTCCTTCTAAATGAAGCTGGGTCTCTGAGGGAAGCCTGAGTCCCGGGTGCCAGAGGGAAGCCAGTGCTGGCAGCGGGAAGAGGGAGGGGGAAGACCTATTCTTGCATGAATTTCATGCATTGGGCCTCTAATATTCCATAAAGGCCATTTACAGCTATGTTGTTAAACCGCCGGAATGAAAACTGCCACAGCACAAAGTTAACACTTTGTTATTACATCTATCACACTAATGCCCTTGAGATAGATTCCAAATGAGTTTTAGTTTTCAACAAATATATAAGGTTCTGAGACATTTCTATACAGAAGTTAAGAAATAGAAAAACAATGACTAGAATTAAAACCATAGCTTAACTATTCTTAGGAATAAAAATGGTTCACTGTTATAGTTTTAAAAATCTAAATTAACACAAATTTACAAAAACCAAGAAAAAGATAACTAAATATCTATAAAAATATTATATGTGTCAATAAAGTAACCGTAAGCCACTGTTAATTTGGGGGGGGGAGGGAGAGGGAATGTGTTGAATGCTATTTTAATTTAGTAAAACAATGATAGTGTCCATATTTAATCTTAACATTTTTCTTGTGGAAACATTACTATTACTCATAATATTTTTCTTGTGCTTATACTTTCCACCAAAAGTGTTACAAATAGATGCCATTTTGTGGTCAAAAATTTTTGCATTACACCAACTTTCTCATTATCCTCAAATGCTCTATGATAATAGAATTTAGGTTTAATATAAAATGGATCTGCTACTAAAGATGTCTGAGAACCAGTGATGAAGGGAGATAAACCTGAAAGAAACCAACTGGCTACTTTGGCGCCCACTTGTTGCCAACTCTGTCTTAGTTCTTACCAAGGAATGAAAAATGACTTAGTATAAGGAAAACAAGAGTGTTATACTGAAGAACCAGTCCATCAGAAAGAACATTTGGGGCTGGTTAGGAGACAAATTACTGTTCAACTTTACACTCCAACACTATATGATCACTGCACAACATACCAAATCAGAAGAGGTTCCGTTCCCAAGTTCCGATTCGTAAGAGCTTCCAAAGTAGAGCCGGTACATATTGAATTTTGACTCATCTGGAAACATCTCAGACATCTCTAGAGAAACAAGGGACTGCTCTAAGCCACACTCTCCATCCCCAGCTGAATCGTCAGAGCCACTGCTGTGGTTAAGAAAAACCATTGAAGACAGACTTAGGTCACTGTCAGAACTGGAACTTCCATCCTAAAACACAAAAGGGCAACCAGTTGTAAAGATCTAAATAATACAATTCAGAAATAAACAGCACAATACTTTGTAACAGACCAGTACAAGGAAACTTGAGGTATTTTTTAAATAAACTCTTATTTTCGAAAGGTTCTAAAGACATAATAAAAATTAAACTATTAAAATAAAAAACGGTAAGATAGAATTGTAGATGAAGTGCCAACCACCTTCCCTTCCCCCAACTCTGTAACAAACTTGGGAGTTAGACCACTGATTTTATTTTTATGTTTCTTTCAATTCAAAATTTTCTACTCGGAAATGATGACTCAACCATGTTATAGAAATCTTTACAGATACATACCTTTTCTGATAATAAAAGGGGCAAAATAAAGAGCTTCAGTGTCTTGCTGAAATTAATAACAAAACTTAGTATCTGATTTAGGAACATCAGGCTCTAACATGTAGGGACGAGGAGTACACAAGAAAACCCTTCCTAGAAAATGTATGATAAAGCTCATAATGTAGCAGAGTTCAAATTATCTGCCATAAAAATCACTATCTTAGAGAACAGGCTGCTTTTAGGGCTGGGGTACAGAAAGTACAAGATAAATGGAGAACACTCTGTTGTATCGGGAAGTAAGTGACCTCTAAGAATGAGAGGACATAGCAAAGGGACACAGATCCATCCAAAAGCAGCTCCTATTGGCCAGATCTGGGACAAATTGAGCTTCAAAATAAATGATACTTAAAAAAAGACACACGTTAAAATTAAAACTCTAATATTTTTGTCTATATTATCTAATTCATTATATCCTATATAAAATAATATCCTTCCACACACCAACATATTTTGCCAATAGTAAGGTAAGGTTAAAGAAAAAGACACTAAACTCTTTCTTCATAATTACAAACTCTCTGCAAAGCCAATATTCCAATGAGGAAACATCTGACTAAAGGAAAATTTCTAAGTTTACCAAAGCTGCTAAAAAATAGGATTTTTTTAAGATTGAGATTTTGATACTGAGTTTCTCTTATCACTCATAAAACACCTGAGCAACAATCTCAGCTAACTTACTGGGAGTCCGCAGGACAGCAGCCTTCCGTGCAAGGCCTCTAGCTGGGCATTGTACAGTAAAGCTTTCAGATCAGCTCCTGTGAAGGAGTCAGTTACGGAGGCCACATGCTGCAAGTCCACGTCATCCGCCAGAGGCACAGCGCCACTGAGAGCGTTTAAAATTTCAAGACGTGACACCTGAAAGGAGAAAAACTGATTGAACCAACAGGACAAAGTTAAATATTAAACTGTATCTCACCATTTTTAATAAATTAACTTTACATATCTAATTAAATGTACCACCAGCCTACCATCTATCCTCCTTAGAACTTTTCCCTACCGGAAAGAACAAAGGGAGGAAAATGAACAAAACCATGTGTAACTATTCAATGTAAATCATTTCTTGTTCAGACAGTCCTTATTTTCTAGACTTGGGCAAATGTGCTGAGAAAGTGTTTCAAAAGGAAAATTAAAGTAATTTAAATAATAGCTACATGTGACAAAGTTAGGTATTTTATACCTTTGACTAATTTATTTTTTAGTTTATAAATTTGGGAACAAGAGTTGGAACAAGACAGAACTAAGAACAGTTAATATCGTATCTTTATGTAACCTGTCATATGCTTGATTCTATATCAGAGTCTTTGCTGAGATAATGAAACGTGTGATCTTTAAACACAGCGAATGTGGACATGAAATACTTGAGGTTTCCTTCCTTTTACCCCAACTGGCCAACAATAACAATCACAGTTTTCAGACTTGCATGGAAACGGCAGGGGGGGGGGGGGGGGGGCAAAGAGCAGCTTTGCATCTAATTCAGAATCTTTTCATGCTTTGAGCAAACAGGGACTACGACCTTTGTCTAAAGCCGGTCTTCTGGGGACAACTGCCATTACCTGGCAGAAGTAAAGAAGGAGAGAGTGTAGCATTTATTGGGTTTGGGCTCTACATATGAAATTGTCACCTGATCAGGAGGAGGACAGTATACACATTTATCTAGTCGTCCAGGCCTAAGCAGGGCAGGGTCAATCAAGTCAGGGCGACTAGTAGCAGCCAACACATAAACACCTGGGGGGAAGAATAAAAATTATTACGAAGTCCTTGTGAGATTTTTGTTATAATAAACTATTTTGGTATTTACTATTATTACCCTGTAAGCCTTCTACTCCATCCAGCTGAGTTAGCAACTGATTAACCACACGATCTGTGACTCCTGTATTATCATGGCCTCGCCGAGGAGCAATGGATTCAAATTCATCAAAGAAAAGAATGCAGGGTTTTGCAGCCTGAGCTCTGGGAAAAACAAACAGTATTTAATAGTTTTGAACAGGGCTTCAGAGTTTACAAGGTAATTTTATACACACACGCACATTATGTATTTACTTAAAGCCCACAACAAATCCTTGAAAAAGGCAAGGCCTATGTAATTTGCTAGTTCTCAGTAAACTGGATCTTAGCGAGGTCAAGGTGTCTGCCGATGACGAAGGCCTCCTGGCCAAGAACTAAAACCAGAGTCCTAGTCAGTAAGTGAAATGCTGCTTGTATTCTTAATATAAGTAAACATTTTACATGCCTACTAGAGGCCTGGTACATGAAATTCACGTACTCGGGGGGGGGGGGGATCCCTCAGCCTGGCCTGCACCCTCTCACATTCCAGGAGTTTTTGGGAGATGTCCTACTGCTGGCTTAGGCCCACTCCCCATGGGACATCCTTAGTGCTACCATGGAGGTGGGAGAGGCTCCCACTACTGCTGCTGTGCTTTCCAGCCGTGAATCTGGCTTCTGGCTAAGCAGCACTCTCCCTGTGGGAGTGCACTGACCACCAGGGAGCAGCTCCTGCATTGAGTGTCTACCCCCTGGAAGTCAGTGCGTATCATAGCAACCAGTTGTTCTGCCGTTTGGTCGATTTGCTTATTAGCCTTTTATTATATAAGATTGGCCACCTTTATTTATTTCTTTTAATAAATCTTTATTGTTCAGATTATTACAGATGTTCCTTTTTTTAATCCTCATAGTTCCCCTCCACCTGGTTCCTTACCCCCACCGTCTTCATCCATAGATGTAAGATTTTTGTCCAGTCTCACACCTCCTTCCCTCTGAGAATTGTCAGTCCATTCCCTTTCTATGCCCTTAATTCTATTCTATTCACCAGTATATTCTGTTCATCAGATATTTCCATTGATTTAATTGTTATATTCACTGGTTGATAGATATGTATTTGTTGTCACTTTGTTGTCATAATTTTTATTTTTACCTTTTTCTCCTTTTCCTCTTCTTAAAGAATGCCCTTCAGCATTTCAAATAATCCTGGTTTGGTGGTGATGAACTCCTCCAGCTTTTTCTTGTCTGTGAAGCTCTTTATTTGACCATCAATTTTACATGATAGCTGTGCTGGGTAGAGTAATCTTGGTTGTAAGTTCTTGCTATTCATCACTTTGAATATTTCTTGCCACTCCCTTCTGGCCTGCATGGTTTCTGTTGAGAAATCAGCTGACAGTCGTATGGGTACTCCCTTATAGGTAACCAACTGCTTTTCTCTTGCTGCTTTTAAGATTCTCTCCTCGCCTTTTGCCCTTGGCATTTTAATTATGATGTGTCTTGGTGTGGTCCTCCTTGGATTCCTTTTGTTTGGGATTCTCTGCGCTTCCTGGACTTGGAAGTCCATTTCTTTCACCAGGTAGGGGAAGTTTTCTGTCATTATTTCTTCAAATATGTTTTCTCTATCTTGCTCTCTCTCTTCTTCTGAGACCCCTATAATTCTGATGTTGGTTCACTTAAAGTTGTCCCAGAGACTCCTTACACTATCTTCATATTTTTGGATTCTTTTTTCTTTTGGCTTTTCTGGCTGTGTGGGTTTTGCTTCTTCATTTTTCTTATCTTTGACTTGATTCTTGCAATCCTCTCGTCTGCTGTTGGATCTCTGTATATTATTCTTTATTTCAGTCATTGTATGCTGAATTTCTAGCTGGTCCTTTTTCATCTGCTCGAGGGTCTCACTAAATTTATCGGCAGACTCTAGACTATTCTTGAAAAGCCTTATAACTGTGGTTTTGAACTCTATATCCAGCCATTTGTTTTCCTCCATTTCTGACATTTGTGCTATAGTTCTTTGTCTCTGCATTTTGGCTGCTTCCCTGTGTTGATAGAGTGGCTTTCTGTGCTAGGTGTCCTACAGGGCCCAGTGATTAAGCCTCCCCAATCACCTGGGGTGGGCACTCTTGGTGTACGCCTTTGAGGGCTGGGTGGACAGTCTTGTTGTAGTTAAATCTTGATTGCTGTTGGTATCACTGAAAGGAAATGACCTCCAGGCCTTTCTCCTCATTGTTTGGGGTTTAAAGTTTTTGGAGTTCTGTCTCAGCTGCAGTCTGTTAGGTTAGGCTGCAGACAGACAGGCGCACAGCTTGGGTGGGGTTGTAAATTGGGTGGGGTGGGGTCTCAGAATCACTGGGGTGGAGCAACCCACGATGGCTGGCCCTCAACCAGCTCCGAAGCTTTTCCCCATTTTGGCATCTCCACGCCCTGGCATCTGCGCGCCCGAGTCTCTGACTCTCGGAGCTCCGCGTCAGTGATCGCTGTGCACAGCCCTGCCAGAACGCCACTGACATCTTCCACCACAATGCCAGACTGCCCAAAACGCGTTCAGTGTGACCCCGGAGCTTGTAAACCCCTTCCAAGCCGCGGATCCAGGTGTAGCCTCCGCCACCGTTTGCCCACGCCGCCACCGTTTCGTGCATATCAGTACCTCTCTGTTTTGGCACCGGGAACTTCTGCTCAGCCTCAATGCACTCCTTCTCTTGCCTTCTAGTTGTAAAGCTTCCACTCCCTTGGTTCTGGAGGATGGCTGTTTAGCTTTATAGTTGTATTTTTTAATGTGGCTGTGGGAGGCTGCGCATTCAGGTGTATGCCTTATGCCACCATCTTGGTTCCTCCATCCACCTTTACTTCTTCTGTGAAGTACCTATTCATATCTTTTTGTCCATTTAAAATTTGGCAAGCTCATTATTTTCATATTGTTTTGGAAGAACTCTGTATAAAATATATTCTGATTATGTATATTACCTATTTTCCTAATTTGAACTTTGACCTTTTTTTTCTTTTTTTTTTAAATATATTTTATTGATTTTTTACAGACAGGAAGGGAGAGGGATAGAGAGTCAGAAACATCGATGAGAAAGAAACATCGATCAGCTGCCTCCTGCACACTCCCACTGGGAATGTGCCTGCAGCCAAGGTACATGCCCTTGACCAGGCTCGAACCGGGGACCCTTCAGTCCAAAGGCCGATGCTCTGGCCACTGAGCCAAACTGGTCAGGGCATGACTTTTAATTTATTACTGGATTAACTAATTTTGTTTAATTAAAGAGAAGAGCATATAAATTCCAGCCCTGGTAACAGGCTGGACTAGATGTCTGAAGAATTGCCCCTATTACAAAACACCTGTCATGCTGATTGAAAAAAGCACATCCAACCAATATCTTATTAAATTAGCATGACAAGTAAAGCAAATCTGAGGCCATCAACAGACTAGAATGATCTGCTCGTGGAATGATTGCCAAAACTTTCCTAGAAAACCAACTGGGTCTGATATTTGATTTGTGTAAAGATTTTAACAAGTGACTAATTTTTCCCCTACAGTTAGAGGACTATTTGAATTTTGTTTCCTCTTTCCTTGATTTTGGTCCATTATATTTTTGTCCATGTCACCCAACTTTTGAAAGTATTGGCATAAATTATTTCATAATTTTCCCTTTTACATTTCTTGTATATCATTAGTCAGATCCCTTTTTTATCCCTAATACTATTGATTCATACTTGCTTTCTTCTTGATCAATCTTGTTAGTGATCGATCAATTGTACCAGGCTTTCAAAAAATATTTGGGTTTGTGAACTTCTCTACTGAATTGTTTTCTACTTCATTAATTTTTACTCTTAAGTTTATTATTTCCTTTTATTTTTAGTTTATGCCTATACTTTCTTAATTTCATGAGATGGATATCTACTGATCAACTTTAACCCCCCCCCCCCAAGAATTTAAGGCTATGCACTATCCTTGAAATAAGTTGTGCAGCATCTGATAATTTTAAAAAACAGAATTTTCATTATTTAATAGTGCCACGTATTTTTCATTATGATCTCCTTGTTAACCCATGAGTTATTTAGAAGAAAAAATTTTTTAATATCTAAATGTATGGAAGGGGATTATCCTTTTGTAATTTATTTTAATTTGTGTTTTCAGAAAATAGTCTGAGATACTGTTTCTTTGAAACTTACTGTAATTGCTATATATGGCCTGGCACATGTCCAATTTTCAAATATATTCTATATGTGCTTGAAAAGAATACATCTTTTCCAGTTGTTGGGTACATGTTCTAAATATGCTTAGAGCAATCTTGCTGAATATGTTGTTTAAATCTTCTAAATTTTTACTATTTTAAACCTCAATCTAACTAATTACAGAGACCTATGTTAAAATATTCTCCTGTGAAGGTGGATTTGTCAATTTCTCCTTGCAATTCTGTCAATTTTTGTCTTAACTATTTTGAAGCTATAATATTAGATACAAACAATAGAATTATACTGCCTTCCTGGTAAATTGACCCTTTTGTCAATATGGTGACTGTCTTTATAACAGTGCTTTCCTGGTAATGTTCCACTTCTAAAATTGAATGGTGGCTATAAGAATTCATATTGTTATTGTTCTTCAAAATGTATATGTACATTACATATAATTCTCCTAATTGCTTATTTTATATAAAGTTTTAGAAGAATGAAATAAAGTAGCTTTTTAATTTGAAAACTTTCTAGAATCTAATCACATTTAAATAATTATTTTGATTCTTAAATATTAGCTTTTTATTCATGTGTATCTCTCTATATAAAAGCCTAAGCGACCATTTGACTGGTAGCCATGACATGCACTGACCACCAGCGGGCAGACACTTAACACACAGGCATGGAAACATGGAACAGACTAATGAATCTGAGAGGGAAGGGAAGACGGAGGAGGGTGGGAAGAGATTAACCAAAGATCTTATTTGTACTTAACGGCCTGGTGCATGGATTAGTGCACTGGTGAGGTCCCTTGGCCTGGCCTGTGGAAACTGGGTCTCAAATGGCAATCTGACATCCCCCGAGGGGTCCCGGATTGGGAGAGGGCACAGGCCAAGCTAAGGGACCCAACCAGTACACCAATTCATGCACTGGGCCTCTAGTTGTTTGGTTTTTTAAAAAATATATTTTATTGATTTTTTTACAGAGAGGAAGGGAGAGGGATAGAGAGTTAGAAACATTGATGGGAGAGAAACATCGATCAGCTGCCTCCTGCACATCCCCTACTGGGGATGTGCCTGAAACCAAGGTACATGCCCTTGACTGGAATCGAACCTGGGACCTTTCAGTCCGCAGGCCGATGCTCTATCCACTGAGCCAAACCGGTTAGGGCTCTAGTTTTCATATACCATATTTTCCAGCGTATAAGACGACTTTTTAACCCAGGAAAATCTTCTCAAAAGTCGGGGGTCGTCAATGGAGCCAGCGATTGTCTCCGGTCGGCTCCTTTTT
The DNA here is from genome assembly GCA_004026665.1 of Murina feae. Classification (NCBI taxonomy): domain Eukaryota; kingdom Metazoa; phylum Chordata; class Mammalia; order Chiroptera; family Vespertilionidae; genus Murina; species Murina feae. The sequence goes on from PVJC01028193.1 coordinate 18,499, forward strand.
GTGCCACACACGGTCTCTGTCTGGACTTTTTAACCCAGGAAAATCTCAAAAGTTAGGGGTTGTCTTATACACCCAGTTGTCTTATATGCCGGAAAATATGGTAAATGCAGTAACAGTTATACCCTTAATTAAGTTGGCCACATGGAATCTTAAATTAAAAAGATAAAGTACAGTGATTATGTGGTTCATATAAGGGTTTACTTTGAGATTTCTTTGAATAACCACTTATGTATGATTCACTTTCAGCATTTCAGGAATATTTTTTTTTTGTAAACATAAAACCAAATAATTTCCCAAACTTAACACTGAAAATGTTTTATATTTAAGTGGTATTTGGTGAAACAGAATCTTTGTTTTCAAAGATTATGTAGATTATTAATAATCTACATAAATCACAGCTTTCAAATATCAGTTCTTAAAACACACACACAAAAAACAATTGAAGACCAGAAAGCATTGACTAATAAATTAAATAGAGTTACTTAAAAAACACTCATAGTGAACCAACCTAGTAAAAATATCCCGAACAGCTTGCTCACTTGCTCCAATATATTTGCTGAGTAACTCTGGCCCCTATTAGATAAAATAAAATTACATTAGAATTAAGATAAACTTGTTTAAAAACAACATATAATTTTTGTTTAAGACTACGGCTTAATGTAGTCATGGAAAATTTTTAAGATTATTAAGTAAATGTCTCTTAAACCCATTTAAAAATTATGTGGCTAGAATAAATATCATATCACAAGTTCTACTCTTTGGTGTTTCCTCTGTCAAGACATGTGTCCTCAGATAGTCTCATGGCCCATTCATTGCTTCATTTTATTTAGATCTATGACAAAATGCCACATTCTCAGAAAAGCCTTTCCCAACAACTAGTGGCTGCACCTCTTTATCCTGCTTGTCTTCCGAAATAGCATCTATCACCACCTGGCAGTATATTATATATTGAATGTGTCTGTTTATTGTCTTTCACCCTTAATAGAATGTAAACTCCAAAAAGGCAATTTTATTCAGCACTGAATCCCCATAGTTATTTATTTAGTAAAGTAATGAATGGTTTACAAGGGAAATATGTTCTATTTCAAATCTTTGGAGACTCCAAAAAATATGTAATGAGATAAATTACTTTAATCAGCACCTTGAATGACTGAGACCAGTTTATTTGTACACAAGTTGGAGACTATATCATCCAAAACAAACTTTACTACATATAACAAAATCAATAATGAGGCCCTGGCTGGTGTGGCTCAGTTGGTTGAACATCATCATCCTGTACACCAAGGGGTGTCTGGTTCAATTTCCAGTCATTCCCAGGTTGTGGGTTCATCCAACAGGAGGCAACTGATTGATGTTTCTCTCTCTTTCTCTCTTTTTCCCTTCCTCTCTCTAAAACGTCTTTAACAACAACGACAAAACAATAATGAAGAGTCTTTTAAATTGGGATCTTTAAGGAAAAAAAACCCACTTGAATAGGCCCTAAAGTGATCTCCAGTGAAAGATCATTACCTCAAAAAGACCAAACACTGATCAGGATATGTGACCAAAATAAGAAACATCTAGCTTACCGGTGTGGTTGAGTGTCAACCCAAAAATTGGGAGGTCATGGCTTAATTCCTGGTCAGGGCACATGCTCAGGTTGTGGGCTAGATCCCCAGTAGGGGGTGTGCAGGAGGCAGCAGATCAATGATTCTCTCTCATCATTGATGCTTCTCTTTCTCTCTCCCACTTCCCTTCCTCTCTCTGAAATCAATAAAAACATATAAAATAAAAAAGAACATCTAATATGAAGCCATCTAGATACCTATTAATGTACTAATATTTAATTAGATTTCTTTAATATAATCAGAGAACTATAGAGAATGGAACAAGAAATAACTAAGGTAAATAGTAGGGACAAAGCAACAAAATCATGTCAGTGAAAGGCCTGTCTTAGATACATGCCTCATAGGATTGACCCTGGTCCACCCAGAGAGAATTAGCTCTTTACTGAAACCTTTCTATAGAGAACTCACCCCAAATTGTGTTTTGAAGATCTACCAAAGGCATAAGATGTCCTCCCTAAATTCTAAAATTCAACAATATTCACAAGCTTTACTCTTGAAAATCATGTTTTTTAAAACCAGTGAAACTACACTCCAGTGACAAGGAAAAAAAGATAAACAAGGTCACAGTTATTCCAGAATCCAGAAAAAAAAGATAGGAAAATTTAAATGTTACAGTGTTTCTCCATTATTGCCAGAGTACCCATGTAACCAGCTCACAAAAAATCATGTGATAAAAGAAAGGTAGGAATAAGTCAATTGCAAATTACCAAACTGGCTTTCAGTTTATAAACCAATTTTGAATAAGGTTAAAATATATGATTCCTTTGCCTGAAACCTAATCACTCTTGATAAAATAATACTGCTGGTTGCTGAAGCTGAACAACTAAGATATCAGAACCCAGACTAGTGGACTGTGAGACATGCTGGCATGTCCCTTCATTACCACACTCACCTTGTATCTGAAAAAACTCAGACCTAGTGTGACACAAGTGAAGATGAAATAGCCATCAGTAAGAGAACCACAAACCCAGCTTTCTGCCTCAGTGTGGTCTCCAGTCCCAGTCTTTTAGGCTTTTTTCTCCCTTCAAATATAGTGTGCTCTTTGATCTGACTGTATAATTCCATTTATAAAGCATGAAGATTTGCCTTAAGCAAGAGCAAAAGCCCTACAAAAGAGAGGTGGCTCATATTTCAATTTGCTCACAGCTTTAATAAATGGATCACTGCTCCTACTAGCTTCCCAAATATCAGACTAACCCACACTCATCAAAAATAATGGTGCTCTGGCTGGTGAGGCTCAGTTGGTTGGAACGTCATCTCGCGCACAAAAAGATGGCGGGTTCAATTCTCAGTCAGGGCACATACCCAGATTGTGGGTTGGGCCCCCAGTCGGGGCACGTGCAACTGATAGGTGTTTCTCTCTCACACTGGTATTTATTCCCTCTCCCTCTATCTTCCCCTTCCATTCTCTAAAAATCAATTAAAAAAAAGAAACATAAATGGTGGTGGCAAGAATGTGGAGAAAGAAGCACCCTCATACATTCCTGGTGAGAACGTAAAATGGTGGAATCACTGTGAAAAACAGTTTGGCGATTCCTTAAAAAGTTACACATAGAATTAAAATATCACCCAGCAATTACACTATAAGGTATATAGATTCAAGAGAAATAAAAGCATGTCCACACAGAAACCTGTACACAATTTATAGCAGTATGATTCATAATAGCTAAAAGATGGAAACGACCCAACTGTCCAGTGATGAACAGATAAACTGTGGCATATCCATACAATGGAATATTATTCAGGCATAAAAAGGACTAGAGTACATGCTACAACTTGGATGATCCTTGAAAACATTACGCTAAGGGAAAGAAGCCAGACACAACAGGTGGGACACAGTTCATAATTCCTTTTATATGACATGTCTGGAATAGGCAAATCCATAGAGACAGAAAGCAGATTACTGGCTGCCAGAGAAAGGAGGGAATAGGGAATGGGATGAAAAAGTTTTGAAACTGGAGAGCATTGTGACTGCATTAAATGCCACTAAATTATACACTTTAAAATAGTTAATTACATATTACATAAATTTTACCTCAATAAAAAAGGAAAGACAAATGAAAAACATACCTTGACACTAATAAAATTCATCCCACTCTCTCGTGCAATTACCCCAGCTAGTAAGGTTTTTCCTGTACCAGGAGGGCCATACAACAGTACTCCTGTTCTCTGTCGTATGGGCAAGTTTGCAAATAATTCTGGGTACTGAAAAATACAAAAACATGACAGCTCAGATCTAACCAATGACTAAGCAGCCGCCAAAAATCAATGTATACAATAAGTATTGAGATGGGGATAACTGCCGCCCTTATTAACAGAACAATGATAGAAAATAAAATAACTACTCAAAATAATAAACAAACTCCTTAGATTTCCCCCCCCAATTAGATCATGGAACACATTCTACACAAAGTGCATGTAGCTGCATAGAATTTCTTTCTATTTTTTTCTGTGGTTTTTTTTAATACTATAAAAGTACTACAGCCCTAGCCAGTTTTGTGCAATGGATAGAGCATTGGCCCTGAGACCAAAGGGTCCCTGGTTCGATTCTGGTCAAGGAGACATACCCAGGTTGTGGGCTCAATCCCTGGCTCTGGCAGGGGCATGAGCAGGAGGCAACCAATCAATATGTCT
>PVJC01028194.1:0-10094 GCA_004026665.1 Murina feae
CTCCTTCTCCTCCTCCTCCCAGGACTCGTGGAGATAGCAGAGGCACCAAAAGGTGAGTAGAAATGTGCAAAATTAAAACCTAGGCTCAGAGCTGTCCCACTGTCCTAGGGCAAAAGGCAAAGCTGAGAGTGGGGCAATGGACTCTACTCCTTTATGGGAAGAACTGCAAAGTCCCAGGCAAGGGGCTGATAACAGCCCGCATGCACCCAGCCAGGTGGCAAGGTGTGTTCCATCCCAAGCAGCTCTCACGAGGTCTCCCTCACCTCTCTCTTAATTTGCCCCGGCCTGGGAGATGGGGGATGGACAGACGACAGGGACCCTTAGAAGGGCTCAGTTAGCCCAGTGCCACGTGGACTCTGACTCTGTCCATCTGCCTCTGGGTGGAATGTGGGCCCATAAGATTAGGAAGACAAAAGTTTGCACTCAACCAAATGATTACTTCAATCACACGAACTGTAGTTTTCATGCCTCATATTTTCCTGGGGAAATAAAGTGGCCGGAAGGAACACACAGCCAGGAGTGGAAATGGAAACCTCTGCAAATCCAGGTCATGCGCCCCAGGTGACTGCTGGATGGGAAGCGTGAACCAGAGAGATGAGTAATGCTGAGCCCAACCTCAGCCCAGACAACGCATGGAGCCGGGACCCGGTAAATGGCCGGAATGATGATCACACAGAATCTCGCTAGAGGAACCTGGCCTTCCAAGAGCCTGAGTTCCTCAAGTGGCGAGTTCAAGACACAGACGGTTCAGTTGCCACCGGGCAGAATGACCGTGAGCTTGGCTATGGCAACACAGGTTCTCACCATTTTCCAAAAGTCTGTGCATGAAACATACCCTTCCCAGCCCTCTAGCCCTCGGCACCCCCCAATTAAACAAACCCGTTTCCTTTCTTGCCATAAAGTCTATTATTTCACCGTGCCTCGTTCGTGAGAGCTTCCGGAACTGGGGTTGTGTGCAGTGGCTGATGACTCTTCGCTATTACCCTCGCTCACTCTCAGTGGCATTTCAACACGTCGGTAATGAATTACTCTACCATTTCTGGCACGAAGAAAAAAGGCTTAAATTAATTTTCAGCAAGGGATACGATTGGTCCCGGCAACTTCCTCCCACAGTGTTAACATCAATGTCATGTCTCGTTAAATGCCGATAAACAAGTGCATCACTGTAACACGCCACAAATTGGCTTACTGACACCCCCGTCAGCTGTTCTCTGCTTCCCAACCCCCCAGCTTTACAGACACATGGTGGTCGGGCACAATGGGGGCCTTGGGTTTGCTGCTACTCGATTTTGCTGGTCTGACTCTCATGTTACAATAGATGGTGATAGTTTGGGTTCTCCACCCTCTGAGGTTCAGGTGGCTGCTCCACAGAGGGGGTGGGCTCCTCCTCTTCCCCATCCTCCCCAGCTTTCTCAAGCAATGGCCCATTGGCTGTGACCAGGGCAATCTTCACCAGCAAATCACGCCACCAAGGCCAAAACTGCCACTTGCCCTGTCACCTGCTCACTTTGTGTGCTGTTGGGACCCAGGAGATCAGGCGGTGTCTTAGGTCAGCAGTCGCCAACCTTTCAGACCTCACGGACACAGTGGTCTGCAGACCACCAGTTGGTGCCCGCTGTCTTAGCTGATGCCCACCATGGACAGCCAGCCCTCACTCCACAGATGACCTTATCTAGTCTTTTGTCTCCATCCAGACCTTTTCCCGAACTGCCGCTTCTCACCTCCACAGGACGTCGAATGGGGATCTCACACTTAACCTGTCCCCAGTCAGACTTCTCCCTCTGACCTGCTCCTCCCTGTCTTTCCCGTCTCAGTCAGTGGCAGCTCCTTTTTGCCAGATATTTAAGCCAAAAACCTGGTGTCCTCCTTGATTCCTCTCTCTTTCATCCGCACATTCAGCCATCAGCAAATCTTACTGGCTCTACCTTCAAAATATACCCAGAATCTAAGCCTGCTTGGGACCTCGCCCCCCTCTCTATCCAAGCTGCCAGACTCCTACATGGCCTTACGGGTCTGCCCTTCTGCAGCCCCCGCCCCTCACCCACTGCCTTCTAGTCTCAACAGCAGTCAGAGTGGTCCTTTCCAAATGTGTGTCAGATCACATCACACTCCTGCCAAAATCTTCACTCGGTGAAAAGCCCATGTCCTCATGGCCATACGAAGCCTGGCCTCGCGGCTCTCTAGACTCACCTACCCCCTCGTTGCTCACTCTGCTCTGCTATTCCAGCCTCCTTGCTTTTCCTCAAGTCTGCTAGGCACACTCCTACCTCAAGGCCTTGGCAATCGTTGTTCCCTCTGCAAGCAATGCTTTCCCGCCGAGCTTACCCCTTCCACCCCGTCAGGCCTTTTCACCAAGGCCTTCCCTGACATTGCTCCCTCCGCCCCCAGCACTGACATTCCCTACGTCTTCTTTGCCACATTTATCACCATCATGCTTTACTTTTGCAGGTGTCTGTCTCCGCCACTACCATGTTAAGTTCCATCAGAGAAGATCTTTTTTCAAGGGGATCTGTTTGTTCATTGCTGTTCCAGCATATAGCAGGAACGTAAGAGCTATGAATGAATGAATGAATGAACGAACGAATGAACAAATAAATGAGTGCCATTACCCCTCTCAGTCCTGCTGGAACCTCAGGCAACCATGGTGGCCTGATGGCAGGCAAGCCCAAGGGAGGGGTCCAATTCCCTTCTCCTAACAGCTGTTCCCTTAGGGCAGAATATTCTTCTCTCGCTTCATCAAACTCCAGCTCATCCCTGAAGGGTCAACTTAAATATCGCTTCTTCAGCTGAGGGGACTAAATCAGGCTCCTTGCTAAATGCTGCTATCGTCCTGGTATTTCCTTTTGTGGCACTTGCAGCATCGCGTGATAAATTATTCATAGCTGTTGTTTAATGTCCACTTTCCCTATTAGGCTGTGGGTATCACGGGGGGCGGGGGGGGGGTCTGTATTAATCTCTGCTCACTGTCGGGCCCTGGCCCGCGGCACGTGGCTTGGCACTTGTGTGTGCTCAGTTAGTGACAGTTGACAATTGAGAGAAATGGGGTGGAAGGTGTGCAGTTAAAGCTCAAAGACACGGAGAGGCCTTGCTATGGTGACACAGGGCAGACCCTCACAAATAGCTACTGACTATTCCAATCAGAGGAGGACACCATTCGAAGCAGGGACCAAGGCCAAGTTCACCTGAGCTATGAGGGGCAGCCAGGGTCTGCCCTGTGACTGGGCTGCTTGTTGCTGCCTTATGGGTTCAGTTTGCTAACTCAGCTCTCAGGAGGCCTCCTGCCCACAGTCAGGATGGAGGACCTATAGGTAAGGAATGCACTTTCCACTCATTAAAAACCCCACACAACTTTAGGGCCAGAGGAGACCATTCAGTCCTATGCTCTCATGTTACAGAAAAGGAAACTGAGGCTCGGAGAGCTGAAATGACTTGCCTGAGGCCACACAAATACGTAACGACAGGTGGAGCTGAAAACCCAGAAATCTGGTGTGAACATGTCATCTTCTCACCACGTCACAGTGGTGCTCTCCTCTCCCCACGTCCCCTCCTCCCCAAAAATAAAACTCCTTTTTTTAAAGAAAGCTCCACATTGACATTAAGAAATGAAAGAGTGTCTTAAGAAGTGAATTGGACAAGAGGTGGAGAAAAGGAAACCCTACACACTGTTGGGAGTGTAAACTGGTGCAGCTACTGTAACTGTATTTTCTCGTCATTACAATTTTTTGTAACATTTTCTTTTCTCTAGCTGACTTGCTAAGACTACAGCATATAATACAGATAACATACAAAATGTGTTAATCAGCGGTGTGTGTTATTGGTAAGACTTTTGGTGGGGAGAGTAGGCTATCATATTAAGTTTTCGGGGAGTCAAAAGTTATACCAGAGCCCTGACCAGTTTGGCTCTGTGGACTGAAAGGTTCCGGGTTCGATTCTGGTCAAGGGCATGTACCTTGGTTGCGGGCACATCCCCAGTGGGAGGTGTGCAGGAGGCAGCTGATCAATGTTTCTCTCTCATCGATGTTTCTAACTTTCTATCCCTCTCCCTTCCGCTCTGTAAAAAAAAAAAAAAATATATATATATATATATATTTTTTTTAATATAACCATATATATATATATATGAAGTTATACCAGATTTCTGGCTGTGCAGGATTGGGTGCCCCTAACCCCCACATTGTTCAAGGTGGTAGATTTGGGGGGAGTAGTAACAAGTCGGGGCGCTGCATGCTCGAGCCTCTGCAGGCATCTTCAGTCTAAGCTCACACTATTGTCCCCTCCCCATTGCACTCCAGACACGATCTTCTTCCAGCTCCCCACCACATCAAGAGCGCTGCTTCCTCGGGGCCTTTGCAAAGGCTGCTCCGCTCCCGCTGGCTGGAAAGCTCTTTGCCCCCTGTCTGTATTCCTAAACCAGCGAAGTGGGGCAACCTGCTTGCTATAGTCATAGCACAAACTGAGGAAGGAGGCACAGAAAGGCTGCAGGCTGGGAAGAAGCAGGAGTAGTGATCTGAGTTTCTGGGAGCGCCTGCCTACTTGGCTGGTCATTTTCCTTGGAGGTCATGTAGATGTTGCCATATTTTGCCAAGGAGGTGATGAGTATTCTGGGCAAAAGATAACTCATTCCCTCTCCTTTCCCCTCTCCCTCTTTCCCTCTCGCCTCCGCTGTGGGCAGGAGGGGATGCTCTGTGCAGAGTACAGTCTCGTTGCAACCTGGCTGCAGGTCCAGTTCTTAGTGGGGCTTCAGCTTTGCACTGGAGAAACTGAAACAGAGCGGCTGCAGGTGGAAAAACACCACCGCTTCACACATTTTGAAGGACAGTGAGAAAAGACCTTGGCCCCAAATCAGATTGTTCCTGATCTAAAATTAAAAGTGACTTAAGCCGGAACATTCTGGAAGAATGGCGCATGGTGATTGGGAGGGTGGGATAGCTTTCCTTTTCACCTCGTGGCTGGGAGCAGACGTTTCCAAGATTTCCCTGGACAGGATGTATTTACCACCTTTAAGAAAAAGTTGCACTTTGCATGAAGATTTGCAAATGCCAGGCACACGGCACGCCGGGTGCCCAGCCAAACCTCTTGTGGTTAGCCGAGAAATGAGATCATTTCGCAGTGAGAAGGAGGTCAGGTTGCAAAGAGGGGAATTCATTCGGCTGCATCAATATGTAGGCTGCTGTAAAACCACAGGACAAAATTTTGTTGGCCTGTAATAGCAGCAGGTCCTGGACATGAAGGAGAAGCCTAACGTATCCACTCCCGTCTCCCCACCTCCCGCGTGTCCCTCCTATGTGCTTCCACGTCCAGCTTCTTAGAGATGATTGGAGTTCCCTTTTGCAAGACAGGGTGGGCCATAAGAAACTTCCAAAAGTTGCTGATGCACGCTCCTAAATTCCAAATGTACACACAGGAGAGCGTCACACCTGCCTCTCCTGAATCATCCTCGTTGCTGAGCCAGTGTGAAAAAGGAGGGCTTTTCCTTTGCCAGCCAAACTCTCAGAGGAGGAGCCTTGCCCACCCCCTCCCTATTTGACCCAATCGGGAGTTGGGGAGCACCTACTGTGTGCCCAGGGCAGAGCCCACGTGGCCAGTTCCCTGACCTGAAAGCATTTGGATCCGTGTTGGAGAGACAGGTGGATAGGACACGATTAGAGAGCAAAGCAAGGTGTTGGTTCGTGAAAATGAGTGGGAATCTAACTGAGCCAGAGCCCCAGGGGGGCACACGGCAGCTGAGGTGGCGAAAGGGCTCCGTGGGCCAGGCGGGCTGAGGAGACTCGGTGAAGAGGCAGGACTGAGGGTGGCATCCTTTCCTTTCCATCTCCATCTACACTGATTTCGGTTTTGTCTCTGAGAAAATTCTACCAAGCTTCATGCCGACCGAAGCACACTCGATTCAAATGTTGGGCTTCCCGAGGTATACCAGAAGGCTTCGCTGATGCTGCTAAAAACACTTAGCCTTTTGGTCTTCATAAAGCAAAGCTAGTGAGGGCTGTCCTTGCAGGTCAGAAGACTAGCATAGCACCACACTAAATGAAGGGGCTCTGCTAGGCACCCGACACCCCAGGGATTATTGTCAGCTGTTACTCAGCTTGCATACCAAATTGAAGTCCTTGGAGCCTGAATTTCTCAATGGTGAAATGGGCATAATAACAGCACCTATTTCCGAGGTCTGTTGTAAGGATTAAACACAGTGAGTACTTTATGTGCACGTGGAAAATGAGTATCTGACACACAGTAAGTGCTCAGTATCTCTATTCACTGTTGTTATTCCTCTTCCTTTTGGAATTCTAAAATGCAAAGCCTTTAGAAACAGGGTATCCCAGCACCCAAAATATAAACAAACAAATAAGCAAATCAGATAGCAAAGCTCATAGAATGTACTCACATGTTGATGGTCACCCCAAACCATGTGGTGGGCCCAACTATACATGTGGGCCCTACTGGGGGAATCACTGTCCAGCTCTTCCTCTGGAAAGGACAGAGATACAAGACCCCCCTCTGGTCGTTACCCCTGTCTGTCAATTCTGGCCTCTTAGTGGAAAGAGTCCTGAAATGAACCACAAAGTACATTCTCCCGTCTCTTCTGTTTGTTTGTTTGTTTGTTTGAAAGCAAAAAGGAAGCGATGGGCTCAGAGCGCATTTCAGATCCATAAAAGACAAATTAATTATCCCCCAGCAGAAGCTGACCTTTAGCTGGCCCCAGCCTCTGTGCCTGAGCCACAGCTGCACCTGCTTTGAAGATGACAATATCCACTCGCTAAATACTAATAATTAGTCACCAAAGCGGGATAAAGAATGCAGAGCAAAGTGAACCTGCAATTACTGTACTTGTGTGCATCCCCTGCGCCCTTGGAGAGCCAATTACCCCGGCGCATTACCATAATTGGACTGACATGCTAACGGCATCCTCCGTTCTTTGAAAGTGTCACCGTCCCCCTTTCCTGCCCTCATGCCCCTGAGCCTATGGGCCGTTGGCATGGTGACTTATGGCTGGGACTGGCTTAAGAGGCCAAAACTACGTGTCCTCTGAGGGTGCAGGGGGCTTGCCAGATGGTCCGTGTGCAGGCCAAGCACAGGCACAGAGGATTCTGCGATGAAGGTCATTGCTGCCCCACCCCCCACTTCTCCCTCCCTCAGCTTCATTTTTAAGAGAAGAAGACACAATATGCAAGTGGCTGCACTGGCCAACAATAAAGCGCCCCATGTGTTCCACTGGGAGGCCACCTGTGCCACTTCGACTCTACTAAGCAGAGGCCTGAGCCTTGAGAGACAGGTGTGTGGCCTGATTAACGGGGCTGCTCAAAAAGGATGCTCCCAAACTTACAATCATAAGCAAGGCCAGCCATCCCTGAAAATGAGGAGTGGGTGGTCCTGGCTCCCAGGGGACTGACAGAGCTTGGACAGGAGCAGGTGAGGCAGCAGGGGACTCAGGCTGCCGCCTGCACCAGCGTGAGGACCTCAGTGCTGGTGGCAGGCCCTCCTCCCTCAGTGGCCTTCACTCCGGGCCTGCTGCCTCAGTACCATTTCTCATGAGGTGATCAGTGTCCTGTCTATCGCAAGAAGACTACTGAGTACCAGCACCAGCTTTACGTTGGCAAGGAAGCAGGTTTCCAAAGCAAAAGTCAGCTTTTAAATGTTTTTTTTGTGTCCCCTCTCTCTGTCCTTTCCATCTGATTTCTTTCTCCATCGAGCAGCAAGAGCCTTTTTTTACAGGTCACTGCAAACTTCTCAGGGAAGAGGATGAGGTGCGAGAACTGGGCGCAGGGATGTGATGGAAGGAACCCTGTGTCTAGCATCCTGCCAGGGTCTCTGTGTTGTTCAAGTCCAGGGAACCACTTACACTGAGTTTGCTGTAGACGGGGCCTCCTGCAACTCCACAGAGGACATAGCAAATGGGGCCCCTGTAATTGGGCACAGTGGTGACGCTGATGATTCACACACACACACACACACACACACACACACACACACACACACCCTGTGCTCTGGACCTTATGGGTGTTTCTGCAGTTCATGCATGACATGGTCGACAGGGACAACTTCTGCTCTAATAAGCACCACAGCGTACCTGCCCAACCCCATCATAAGCACACACACAGATGTGCTCCCGGTTACAGCTGCCATCACAGTATTACTCCCCGTGTGTACCAGGACTTCAGAATTATAGCATATGGAGTCTTAGTGGAGGCTATTATTATATTATGTTAAAGGATGTTATGTTGTGTTAGTGGATGTTACTATGTTGTGTTAGTGGATGTTACTATGTTAGCAGATGTTACTATGTTGCATTAGTGGATGTTATTATGTTGTGCTAATGGATGTTACTATGTTATGTTAGCAGATGTCACTATGTTGTGTTAGTGGATGTTACTCAATTAGTAGATGCTACTGTGTTATGTGAGTAGATGTTATTATGTTGTGTTAGTGGATATTACTATGTTGTGTTACTGGATATTACTGTGTTATATTAGCAGATGTTACTGTGTTGTGTTAGTGGATGTTACTATGTAACCACAGCATGTTACTACACTCCATAGGGCATGTTGCTATGTTACTATCGTATGCTACTTAATACTCAAGAGTGGACATACTCCCTTAGTGGATGAATTGAGTCAGTGTTCAATCTCCTGAACTCCAAAACCCAGTGAAAGGAAAAGGGAGAATTTATTCTTGACTCATTAGATGTCTTGTCCTCACTATCTGTATTAGTCACAGAGACTTAGACAGAAAGCTACACACATACAACAAGACAAATACAGCCACCAGCACAGAAAGACATGCATTCCCACAGGCACACACATCCCAGAGACAGCCAGCCGCTGTCCACAGGTGCAACCATGGCACTGACAGACTCAGGCAACACCAGAAGGCACACGCTTGTGTCACACAAATCACATCCATCCATACATCAGCACACTCACTCCAAAGGTAGTTATAGAGACCCATGCACATGTACAGTGTTATTGGGCTGTAAATGTGACCTGGAACATGTCAGAATGAAGTCTATGCCATTACTTTACGGAGCTCTGTGGTAGGCACTCCTTTCTGGGTGGCCAACCCTTTATTGCTGGAAATATGCAGGCCAGTTGAATGTTTTTGTACTGTGACTTACAGGACTCTGCCTGACTCCCCAGGGCCACCTCCATTCCTTGCTCCTATCTGCCCATCACATTCCCTTAAGAGGTCAAGCAACTCAGCACCTTCCCTGAAAGGCTGCATACAGCTGCTAGCGCCAGGGCTGAGGGATTTCAGACACACTTCCTTCGCCCAGAATGTGTGTTCTGGGATTTCAGAAAGGAGGTAGTCCAGGTGCTCTGACTCTGCTCCCAGAGAAGGAAGGTAGAATTTGCCTCAGGTGGCAGAAGGTAATTCATTACAGCCCCAAAGGAGAAGCGCTTGAAACAGAGGCATCCGTGCTGGAGGGGAGTATCTCTAAGGGGGATCTGACGTCACTGAGCTTTGTCTCCAGCTTGTCCCTAAGTCGGCCTTAGCAGCCAGAGACTAGGCTCTGAAGGTGGGTCCCTAGGAGCTGCGGCAGGGCTGTATGGCTTGACCAGCCTAGGTTGAAGAGGGGCTGGTGTGGCCTGAGCCATGGGTTACGGGGGGGCGGGGTGAGGAGGAGAGAAAAGGGAGGTTCAGGGAAGAGATGGAGTCCCACCGCTGTTATTTAAAAATCTCTGCACATATTTGTGCTTGGATATCGACTGTTTAGCCTGAAGTGACTCCTAGGCAGGGGGCTGCAGAGGGGAGAAAGGGAAATGTCTAAGAGCAGGCAGATCCGGGCTAAGGCTCACGAATCATCCCCAGGGCAGACAACATGTGTTATCTCCCATCTCCCCACAGCCTCCGCCTCATGAGAGGCTGCTGTAGGGAGACAAATGATCCCCATTAATTCCATCAGGTAATGAGCCAGTTGGTGCCATCATTAATTATACTAATTAAAACACACTGGCCTTTGAGGTTGGCACACACTTCCGAGCCACCTCCATTTCACTTCACGCTGTCTCTGCCTGGGGTGACTGGTTGGCCAAAACAGGCACTGAGATCCTGCAGAAAGAAAGCCAGGCCCCACCAGCTAACCTGAAGCATTTGTCCTCTAC
>PVJC01028194.1:10194-22831 GCA_004026665.1 Murina feae
CCAGCCTTCCCTACCCCCCAGTGTTTTGTGTCCATTGGTTATGCTTAAATGCTCACACAGAAGTCCCTTGGCTGATCTGTTACCCCCCCCCCCCCAACGTCCCTGTCCTTGTTGCTGTAGTTTGATAGTTTGATGTTGCTCTGCCTCTGCATCTATTTTTGTTCACCAGTTTACAATGATTATTATTATCCATAGATGAGTGAGGACATGTGGTATTTTTCTTTCATTGACTGGCTTATTTCACTTAGCATTATGTTCTCCAGCTCCATCCATACTCCTGCAAATGCTAAGAACTCCTTCCTTTTTACAGCAGCATAGTAATTCCATTGTATAGATGTACCACAGTTTTCTAATCCATTCATCTGCTGATGGACACTTAGGCTGTTTCCATATTTTAGCTATGGTAAATTGTGTTGCTATGAACATAGGGGTGCATATGTCCTTTCTGACTGGTGTTTCTGGTTTCTTAGGATATATTCCCAGAAGTGGGATCACAGGGTCAAAAGGGAGATCCATTTTTAATTTTTTGAGGAAACTCCATACTGTCCTCCATAGTGGCTGCACCAGTCTGCATTCCCACCAGCAGTGCACGAGTGTTCCTTTTTCTCCACATCCTCTCCAGCACTTGTCGTTTGTTGATTTGTTGATTATAGCCATTCTTACAGGTGTGAGATGGTACCTCATTGTTGTCTTGATTTGCATGGTAGTTAACAATTTCTAAAGTGCGTTCACAAATCTCATCGCACTCTGTCTTCAAACCCTGCGAGGAAGGTGCTCTTACCCCATTTTGCAGATAATAAAATTGAGGCTGAGGGCCATTCCAAGGCTTGCTGCCCAAGGAGTGTAGGGCTGGGACTTGAGCCCACACTCTGACTCCTGGCTCTCCCCTTTCCAGCCAGGGGCGCAACAGAAGCCATCTGGAGCCAATTCTGACCAGTCCAGGGAAGCCTGTCCAAGAGGATTACATGGGACTTGTGCTTTGGTTGATGAGCAGGTGGAATGGGTGCAGTAAAAGGGCATCTCAGGTGAGGGTGGCATGAACAAGGCTGGGCTGGGGAGGGGCACCGCCCACAATTGGCCTCATCCTGCTGGCTGTGATGCAGGTTACAAAGAGATACACATTCGTGAGGCAGCATGGAGGCCAATCTAAAACATCCTCAGATTCCAAAAGGCAAGAGAAGTGATTCTGGACTATTTCTTTGAGGCCCAATGGAAAAATCTAGATGGCTTAGCCAAGATGAAGGCCAGACGAAGTTTATCCTCCGCCTCTGTCGCACTGTCAGAGCTGTAAGCGGCAGGAGGCTTTCATTGTTCAGACCTCTTTTTCCATCGTCCACTTCATCATCCTGCACTCTGCCTTTCCATAAACCAAACACGCCTTCCCTGTCTAAACACTTGGTTCCAGGCCCCTCTCTCGGCCGAGCAACCCGTCTCCTCCGTCGCCTGCGCTGCACCCTGTGTGGGGATCTGGCCCAGCTCCAAGCCTGCCTGGTCCTGCCTTCTGGGCAGCCTGGCCCTTGGCCCCTTGGTACAAAAAGGCCTCTTGCCTTGCTCAGCCAAAGGGGTGGGGAGGGAGGGAGAGAGGCAGAGAGGCAGAGAGAGGGAATGAATGTATGTGTGTTGCAGGGTGAGATTCTGGCTTCAAGAAGCAGCCCTTGCATGTAATCGTCCCTACCCTGAGAGCCCACATGACCTCCTTGCTCCTGGGGAGAACTGGACACCTGGCCCGCTCTGCCCTGTGCCCTGGCCCACATGGTATCTCATTGGGGCCCAGCACATTCACTGACTACGTCAGGGCCTCGGCCAGCAGGGCTGCAGTTTAACAGGCAGCCTGTGTGACACAGGCACACGGACCGGGTCCGAGCTACTCATATTTAATGGTGCCTCCCGGAATCACGTCCTCCCACCCTCAGCCACCACTGCCACCAGATGCACGTCTGCTTAATTACAATTCATCAAGTGCTCGCCTATTAATAAAACCTAATTAATCCAGTCACGCCACCCTGTGATGCCAGCAGAGACGCAGGGCCCGTCGGCCACCTCGACAGCAGTCCTGAGCAGAAAGGGGTGGAAAGAGGCCTCGCCCCAGCCTCCCCTCCACGACAGGGCTTGAGGGCAGCTCCTCCTCAGAGCCCGGCTGGTGCCTGGCACTGTCCCATCCATCCCCTGCACACATAGCCTGGGTGACTGTGCCCTCGCTGCCTCCCTAAAGGATTGGAAGCTTCTTTGAGGAGAGGATGCTTATTTGTCTTTGTCACCATCCGGCCCTCTCTCCCCAGCCCACACCACCCACTCCGCTGGCTCAAGCTCAGGATGGCAGCGTGTGCACCTGCGTGAGCATTGGCGGGGCTGGGGGCTGAGGGGTACCTGATGACACTCTCTGTGCACAGCCCGGGAGCAGGGTTGGGTGGCGGACGGAGCACCATCTTGAAGCCACCAGACCTGGACTGCAGGCCCAGCACTGCCTTTCCTAGCTGTGTGGCTTCGGACAAGTTCTTTGACCTTCTGTGCCGGGTGTCATCACCGGTGAGTGACAGCCCTGCCTGCATTGTAGGCGGCTACGAGGACAACAAAGTAACTTTTTCCCAGAAAATAAATTGTTGACTATGTATAGGGAAGAGTCTCACGCCGGGAGTATTCAGTTGAACGCATTTTCATAAACTGAACACATTTCTACAATCAGTATTCTGAATAAGAAACAAACAAAAACCAAGTCCCAAGGACTTGCCTGGGCTCTCCGGCCACGAAGGAACCCCGTGCAGGGTGCAGCACAGTGCCCGGCCCTCACGCTGCAGACGCTCAGTGGTTACTGCTCCTCCTCTCTCTCCTTGGTTCCCACACAACCCGGCTCTGCCGCCACCACATGGCCCTGGACGAACACAACCAGCAGCACCCAATCTGTCACACCCACCTGCCCTCCATCAGCGTGGGCCCCGGAACAGGACCCAGCGTCTGGTGCCTCCTCTGAGCTCTGGGGAGCGGGGCAGGGGGGGAGTCAGACTCCCAGAGCTGAAGGAGCCTGCAGGCCATCACTCTGCGCTCCTGACACCCTGGCTCTGCAGCACGGCCTCCAGCTTCGTCCCCAATTACACACAATTCCCAGGACACACCTGGAGCCATGAAATGTCAGGGGCCATTTAGTGATTGTGTTCCTCATTATTTTTAAAATACATTTTTATTAATTTCAGAGAAGGAGAGAGAGGGAGAGAGAGATAGAAACATCAATGCTAAGAGAGAATCACTGGTAGGCTGCCTCCTGCATATTCCACACTGGGGATCAAGCTCACAACTTGGGCATATGCCCTGACCCGGAATTGAACCCTGACCTCAACCACTGAGCCATGCCGGCTGGACTCAGTCCCTCACTTTGAAGAAGAAAGACCTGAGACTAAGAGAGGGCAGACTTGCCCCAAATCACCCAGCAGGGCGTGAGGCAGACACAGGAGCCAGATCTCGGCTGCCCTTACCCCCCTCATCCCTCTCACCCACTGGGCCTTGATGGAGGTCACATCTGCAAGGTGGCTTGCTGCTGGGACTGCTGGTCCCCGGGCTCTGTGAGAGGGGACAGCTCCTTGATCCCATGCAGCAGGACAGCGATGTCTCCATGGGTGAGGTGCGGGGTCCCTGGATTGTCTTTGAATTGCAGAATAGTAACCTGGGAAGGGACTGGCTAGGCCTGAAGTCACTCCCACAAAGTCCAGAGACTCTTTGGGATTCAGAAGGCTTTCGGAGTTGGAAACTATGGGAAGGGGGCCATGGGGAAGAGCACCCAGCATGCCAGGCATGTGCCAGGGTAGAAGATTGGTCTGATGTAAGCAAGGACTTTCCACTGGTGGATGCTGCCCAGAGATGGACGGCGTCTGGGGAGTGAGTCCCGTCGCCCAAGGAGCCCACTCGCAAGCTGCCTCATCGCTTCACAGGGGCCTGGCACAGGGAGGTGACTTGGATCAGCGACTGACCTTCTGAACCTTCAAAGCCTCTCGCACTGGGATCCCAGGAGCGCGGCTACCACACTGACCCAGGCTCGCACGTGTGCAGGACCTCAAGGCCGGGAACTGCACCCACCCAGCAGGAGACCCCTCTTGACACCCTCCTGCTCCATCTCCCTCCCCCTCCCCCCCCTCCAGTGGGCTCCACCCCAGGGGGCCCCTCACAGTGCTGGCCTTCAAATCTGTGTGCTAACCAGATGGCTTTGGATAACCCGCTCGACCTCCCTGAATCTCGGTTTCTCATCTGTAAAGGCGGAGGGACGTCACGCCTGCCTTCAGGGTCCCGAGGATGGAATGAGCCATTCAGGCGCCTCTGGCAGCAGCTTCTCGGGACCAAGGTCCCTCCTGCTCTCCTCCCTTCCTTCCCACGAGCTCCTCTTTCCCTCGCTCGGTAGCCCGCCTCACAACCTGTTGCTGCGTGTTTGGTCGGTGTTACTTGTTCACTGCCTGGCATCCCCACCTGACTGTAAGCGGTGCCCCCACCGCCTGTATGGCGTGGGTACCAGGTGAGTGTGAGCTGAACACCTAGCGAACCAGGCTCCTGACCTTCAGGAAGCCCGATGCCACTACGGCTGCCCTGTCAGCTGCTGGACAGGTCTCCCCACCAGTACTCGTGCCTTAGCACAGGTGAAATCTGCCTCTGCGTCTCTTCCCTTAAGATGCCGGCCTCTGCGCCCACCCACCTCCCCCTTCCCGAGCACAGAGAACGAATATTTCCACCCACAGAAAACAGCCCTTCGGGTAGTTGGTGGTTATCTCGGTTCTACCAGCCTTCTTCCCTCTGAGCAAATTATAGGCTTTCCCTCTGCCTCTGCCCCTCCCGTGCCACTCATTTTCAGAGTCCTACCCAGCAGGCACCCCCGGACACGCTCCCCACCTGCATGTGGCCATTGCCAAGGGCTTAGTCAGAAAGGTCCAGGTTTTGGCATGACATCAATTTGCCACCCCTCCCCCCAACCCCCAAAATGCCAGGAAGGGCCATTATTAATGGCCACGAAGCCCACACACTAGTCTCTGTATTTTCAGCAGAGTTTGCTGCTTGACCTTTTAAGCCAAAAGGTCATCTGTGCTCACATTCGGAAAACTGTAAAGCCCTGTGCAAATGGAAAAGGTGTATTTCAATACTTGAGCTGACATTCATGCTCTCTGAGACAGGCTAGGAAGAGTGCAGGTGTTAGCCCTACTAGGAAGAGCGAAGTTCTAAACACAACCCTCTCAATCAAGGCAGGCTGCCTGGAGGAGGAGAAATAACTGGGGCAGACGGCCTGGTCCATGTGAAGCGAGCTGTTGGTGTTTCACGGCGGTAAGAGAGCTCTGTGTTGGGGAGAGACTTCTGTGTCGTGCCAACTGGTTGGAATTCACTTATTGCTCAATAAATCCCACTGAAGGGCCTCACGAGTTAATACAGTGATGATCCTCCTGCCTTTTCCATGTACATGAATTCAGTAATAACTGTAATTATTATAAAGTTATAATAAAACACGATGTGCTCTGCTGCTAATTCAATGGCAATAAGGATGACGTATGGGGACTTCCCATCTCTGCATTCATCATTTCCCCCTTAATTATAAAACCATTCCCCAGGCCGAAAAGCAGGAGGAAGAGGCCTCATTCTGCCCTGATGGGGCTTCCTTCAGTGTCACTGCTTGCTTTAGATGGTCCCAGCCTTCTAGCCTGGTGAGGCAGGGGAGGGACCATCTCAGCCAAGGACCACCCACCCCCCTCCCACCCTCGGGGACTGAGTCAGAGGTCAAGTGGGGAGATGGATTCCAACCCCTCCCATCCCTTCCACTCCATCTGCCCTTATGAACTACAGTCCTGCTCCTCCCAGGCCGTAGCTGATTGGACGAGGGTGGACATCTACACCCTGGGGGCCAAATATTACGATAGAGGCTGAGGGGTTGGGTTCTGGAACGGAGGACCCAGCAGGCAGGGCTGGGCAGTGGCTTCCTGCCAAGTGTGCAGATCAGTAGGGAGCACAGACGCAGCCTCTCCCCCCTGCCCCGACCCCCTCGCTTGTGACAACCCTGGGCTCCGATCCTGCAGGTCCTAGCGTCTTCCCTGCCTACAATGGGCCCAGCCCTACTCCCCACGATCACTCTACTGCACGGCCTTATTTCCTTTCTTGCACTTATTACAAATCAGATCCTCTTGCGTGGCTGGCTAGGCTCTCTGGGAGGTGGCCTCCATGATGGCGTTGAAGGGATGTGCAATGAGGATCCTTGGGTCCACCCTGGAGAGGGGGACGGGCAGCAAGCAGGAGCAGGCAGAGGGAGGTGCAGTTGTCACGCAGCAAGCTCGGGAGCTAAGCGTGCTACGTAGGCTGACATGGCGGGCTTTTCTATTGGCTGGGACCACCTTCCGAAGAGCACGACCTTGGGCTCAGCAGCCCTCTGCATCTAAGTGTGAGCGCCTCTGGTTTCCACAGAGCCCTAGCTCCCATCTGCATTTAGTCCAAAACTTTTTTAAATTTCAGGAGCTAAGTATAGATCTAAAATTACAAAGAAACCCCCTCATTTGGGGGAATAATTAAAACTGTGGTTTCCTTTTTCAGCAATTGTTTGAAGTCTTCACTCTGGGCTCTCTTTCAAGTGCCCCATCTTCAGGAGCCTCCTTTCTGGCCTCTGGCCAAAGCCAAGGCTGAGAGAAGACAAACAGGGTGGGGCCCCTCCAACTCGCTGCCCCTCAGCCTGGCCCTGGGGCCTCACTCCCACTCCTTCCTCCATCTGGGAGCCCCTGCAGTGGGGAACCTACAGTTTAGGGGGAGTTCAGGCTAGGGCTCCAAGGAATATTCTCTCTCTTCCCTCACCCGCCCCCCCTCCCTGCTCCTCCCTCCCTCCCCTGGCAGTTGGAGTCAATAAGGATTATACTCAAACTCTGAGTGTTCCCAGTGCTTATTGGAAAAAGGAGGGTGGAGAAAATCCTCTTTTCTTCCTCCCCACCTTCAAAGTTGATGAGAAATCGGCAAAACCCTGTCCAGGAGCTCCCAGCCACCTTCCTCCTTCCCTTTCTCAGTGGCACTGCTGCCTCTTGGTTTAAATCTGGACTCGTAGGTGCCTCTGCACATCTTTCTGGCTACTTCCCAGCCCCATCTAACCTTGAGACTGAAAGAGGAGTCTGTCAGATGCTGACCCAAGGGGAGAGTCCACAGGCAGGTGGCCTCTCGAGTGCCAGGCAGGGGAGAATAGAGATGGAGCCTGGGCTGGACTATGCAAGGCCAGATTGGGCTGCAGCCTCACAGGAGAAATGGCCACGCCCCTGCTCATCCATAGCCCCCAGGGTGGCCTGGCTCAGCGGTCTGATGGCTCACACACGCGCGCAGGCGCACACATACCACGTACACAATTCCAAAAGCACTGGTGAGCGGTAGCGGTTCCCTGAAGGTCTGACGGAGACAGAGGGGATGACCTTGTGTGCCAGGTGCCCAAATTTCTGGACCATCACCTCTGACCATCCCTCTGCTCCTTCCGCAGATTTCCTCCCCTGTAGCAGCTCCTTCCTCTTTTTTGCTTGTTTTAATCCTTCCTCAAACCCCTCTCCTCACAGCCCCCTCAGGTCCATAGGTCTCTAGTCTCCTTCCCACACAAGCCTCTCAAAACCAGCTCAGACAGCCCACCCAGCAAGGCCAAAGGGAGCCAGAGAGGAAGCCACACACGGAGCTCCATGCGTGACCTTGAGGAGCTAAAGCCATTCCTCTCCACCAGGAGGCAGTGTCCTGACTGCTCCCCGAGGCCCTGCCTCTTCGCACAGGAAAGGTCTCTCGATTTGGATCCAGAAACAGAACACTGAGTTCCACCACCGATTTGTCCTGGGATCTGGGGTCACAAAAGGCACTTGGGTATTTCACTTTATATTCCCCTGACTTTGCCTCAGGAGCCAGTGAGGAACACAGAGCCACTCAGCAGGTACCTGCACGAGGCGGGAGCAGACAAAGCTGGTGCCGAGGATTCTGCTGCCGGAGGAGCTGGATGGAGAAGGTGGGGTGGTGTGGGGGCCAGCGAGGCCGCTGGAGAGACGAGAGAGTCGGGTCACACCATCTCTGCTCACTGCCACAGTGGGGACCAGACACCGGGCTTCTCCCTGCGGCTCTGCCTGTAACAGGGAGATAGCTGGATTAGCCTCGGGCCTGTCAGCCGGGCCCCTGACTTGAATGCCAATGAAGGCAGGAAGCAATCTCTCCTTCAGGCCTCTGCTCCCCGTGGCTCCCGTGCAGGCGTGGACCCATGTGAGCCAGTGACTGGACCGCTTCAAGCTGCGCTGCTCTGTGCTCTCACCTGCACGTGACACACATTTCCACAGGCTGAGCTGCCCACTCTCCTGTGAGCACGCTCACTCTGCTGTGGAAAGGCCGACTTCCCCATCAGACCAGGTGGTCCCAGGAGGCAGAGGGGAGGAGAGGGACTGAGGGCAGGGCGGCTTTGTGCTGGGTGCCTCTCCCCCAGCCCCTGGCCCCAAGCGCCCATCTGCATTGCTGGGTCTGCAGGTCTCCAGGACAACACTGCTCACCTGGGCTGCAGGGGGCTGAGGAAAAGGGCAGAGTTGAGGGCGTTGGCGCTGCCTATGTCCTAGTCGCCTTCCATGGAGTCACCTCTGCTTTCCCAGGCCCAGGGCCATCTGGCTCATCCCTCCCTTCTCTTCAACCCTAAAACGTCAGTGTCAACACTAGTAAGTCTCTTTGGGGTGAAATTACTAAAAGGCCACTGCTTGCAGTGGGCATTAGTTTCCACCCCTGGGGTGCTTGAGGCTGAGCCTGCTCTCACTGGGGGCTCAGTGCTGTGCCAATGGACAATGCCAGCCTGCAGGGACAGGAAGCAAAGGAAGCTCCTGTTAGGGCGTCTACCATTCCCAGGTGACCTCAGCACAGGTCCCTACAGCTGCTGTAAGCAAAGGCACTCTAAGGAGTCAGGGGTTTGGAAGGGGCGTGAGCAGAGCTGCCTAAGCATCTAGGTGACCAAGCCAGGAGGCCAAATGCTGTGGTAGGAGTGAGTCAGTGGGCCTGCCTTCTCGTCCCAGCTGAGGCCCTGCGGGTGTTCATTTCTCCTTTAGAAAAAGAGGCAGGGAGGCCTTTAGATCACTACCCCTGTGGGGACACAGAAGGAGGCTGAGGCCATGAGGAGGAGTAGGGATCTCTGGGGTTTTGTCAAGGATGTGACAGGACTTCCCTTGGGGCAGTACCCAGCCCTCAGAGCACCAGGGATGAGCATCTGAAGACTAGGGAGCCCTGCTCCCGCTCCCAGGAACAGTCCATGCCAGGCCTGCGTGGTCAGGCACTGCAGACAGTCCCTGTGCACCGAGGACCTCCAGGAAGGGGGCCAGGCAGTGTGACTCACGTCCCTACAGGCCTCCCTCCACACACTCCCTCCTTCCAGCTATGCCACAGCAGAGGAGCCAGACATGACATGCTGTGAGAGTCCATTCAGAGGAAATTCCAGGTGACAGAAATCTGGACAGCGGATCCCAGTCAGCGAGGACAGAGCCCTGGGAGCCCCCTGGGAGCCGCGGGGATTCCGTATCCTGACCTGGGTGGTGGTTACACAGGTGTGAACATATATCAAAATGCACCAGCTCTCCCCTGAGAGTATGGACCTCACTGTGAGTGAAATATACCTCAACAAAGTCAACGACAGAAGAGAAATGGTTCTAGGCCAGGGAGCACAGTGCCAGGGACAGAGGGCAAAGCAGGGCAGAGAGGGACGTGAGTGGGCACAAGGAGTGAGCTAGATGGATGGGGGATAGACCAGAGACAGCAGCCCTGGAAAGACAGAGAGTAGCAGGGAGAGCAGGAGAGGAGGACAAGGCAGGGCAGACTGCAACACCAGCCCGGGGCATGGGCAGGAGGAAGTCACAGCCACCGAGATGTCAGTTGACCTTGGGATTCTTGAAAGCTCCTCCATCCTTTCACAGACTGCGAATGGGGACATGAGCACATCCGGGGGATGAGCTGAGATACCAAGCTGCAGGGCTAATGCCGGGAGCCACACAGAGTGACTGAGTGGGGACAGGTCCTCGACACTCATCCGCTCGCAGGAACTCAGCGAGGAAGAGGGAAGGACTTCTCTTCTCATGGAATTCCCCACCTTCTGCTGCTCATCTAACATTCAGAGTTTGCAGACGGCTGGGATGTGACACGCGCCACTTACAGCAGGGCCGACAGTGATGTACAGTGTTAATATTAAGCTCTAAGTGGCTTCTGTATGTTATCCAAAAATGAGGAATAAAAATGAGCAAATTCATTTCTTCCTTTAAAAAATGGGTGGCTTGTAAAAATGATGATTCTGAGCTCAAAGTCAGAGAAGCGATCTGACACTGCGGCTTGAGCAGCCTTCTCCCGTGGGGTGAGCATGAATGTTTGTCCTCTTTCATCTCAGATGAGTCAGGAGATCCCTGGAGGCCCTGCATAGCCTCCTCTGCCCTCCTACCTCACCCACCCCAGCAGGGCCAGACTTGGGGCTCCCACCAGGTGCCCTCCGTTTTTCTGACTAAGAGGGGAGGGCTATGGAGTAGGCTGCCTGGATTTGAATTTTCTCTCCATTACTTACTGGCTGTGGGACCATATACCTCAGTTTTCCCATCTATAAAATGGGATAATAGTATCTATCCCTTAATGTTGTTATGAGGATTAAGTGGCTTAATATATGTAAATTACCTAGTCATACATATGCCTGGGACATTATACATACTCAATAAAATGTTGTTGTTATGATTTTTACCATTATCCCTGAGCAGATCTATTTCCCAGACTAATACATGGGTATAGATAAACCAATCAGCATGCACACACATAGAAAGGGGAGGATGCAATGAGACAATTTATTTTTTAATGCAGGGGAAAAAAATCCTCCATCTTTCCAAGGCATTTCAGCTCCTTGAACAAGGCTTTGGCTTCTACCTGGTTGTCTCCTGGGCACAGCACAAGGCCCACAAGGAGACCCCAGCATTGACCAGGGGGTGGCAGGCTGTGGAGTACACTCAGAGCTGACCCTTGCAGGGTTCACGCTTTCCCACTTTGCAAGTTTCTGTGAACTGAATCAAGTGTACCTGATTGATCAATGACGGCTTCCAACTGCCTTCACAAGCCACTACTGGTTTCACCTCAGCTGCCACTAGGAGGGTCCTCTTGAGTGAAGGGAGGGTCCGTGGTGAGCAGGACGGGGCAGGACGGGGCTGCACAGATGTCCCATGGGGGTAGGGGATTGGCGGTCCCT
Organism: Murina feae; assembly: GCA_004026665.1. Taxonomy (NCBI): domain Eukaryota; kingdom Metazoa; phylum Chordata; class Mammalia; order Chiroptera; family Vespertilionidae; genus Murina; species Murina feae. Next base: position 21,389 of record PVJC01028194.1, read on the forward strand.
CGGCCATGCACGCAAGTGCTGACCCCTATTGTTGGGAACAGGCTGCGGTTCCCTGCGATGCTCTAGATAGAACCTTGTTGACTTGGGTCAGATTGCGTGTGCTGTTCAGGAGTCCGTGACATTTAAGTTTGGTGTTGTCGGTTGTCATCCACCAGAGCATTATTTTTGGTTCTTCAGTTAACAAAAGGTCCACATCGGAGCTACAGCAGCACCTTGTTGCGGAACTTCTGCAGAAATAATTCTGTTACACAGGTCTGAAAGTCTCTGGCTTATCATCCCTTCTGTTCCTTTGAAATAATTGTTTATGCAACACAATATTTTTTGTTTCTTTTCTAAAGAATATATAGCGCTAAGCTGGAACATTCTGGAACACAGACTCTCAGCTGGAAGGGGACTTAGAGGTTGCCTAGTGCAGTGTCCAATCCAGACTATAGGCGGACTATGCTATGGACCCGAGGGTGCAGCTAGGGAGCGAGAGGGCAGGAGGAGGACTCAGCCACGGCCACCTCTCCCACAGGGAATGGGCATGAGCCAGCAAAGACTTGGCTTGCTCAGCCATGACCTGAGTTAGAGAACACAGATCCCTTCCAGCCTCCCAGCCCCTGCAGGATTCCCCTGACACAGCGGGATGGGGTTCCGCCTCGGCGTACACCCTCCAGTGGCAGGGACCTCGGTGGCTCCCAAACGCTCTTACAGGAGCTCTTAATCTAAACCTCACCTGAGGCCCCAGCATTGCTCCTGCTCGGCCCTCCTCACCCCACACCCACCCTGTCTTCCATGTCTCTGCAGACCCACCGCCAGGGCTGGCTCAAGAGGACACTTCTGAGTGAGCTCCATGGACTGGCAGAGGTCCCAGCTGCCCCCCAAGGGGTGCTGTGGCTGTCGCTTGCCTGTAGTCTTTGACGGCTTTGTGTTCCGCGCTATAAATAAATTATTTCAGATGCTTATCTGCTACCCTCTGTCTGCTTTTCAAGTTATTTTTGGGTGACAGGCCTCTTCTGTGTTAGGTGGGGCCTGCATTATTGAAGACCGTGCCGCCTGTAGAAGGGAAATAAGGTCAGCGAGGGCCTGGTGAAGGCTGGGGTGGGCGGCCGTGGGTGCAGGGCGGTCCTCAGATGCAGAGCAGTGCTTGTGTTCTCCTGGTGAATTGTCCCCGGCAGATCCCCAGGTCCCCAGTACAGGCCCAGCTACTCCCCTCACACCACCTTGAGCTCGAGCGCCTCTCATCTCATTTAACTTTGCGTTCCAGGCACTGCTCTTCACACAAAGGGAATGTGCAAAGGACCTGGAGCAGGAGTTGGGACCCTGGGGCTCCTATGCAGGCCTGCAACTTCCAAGTGACCTTGAGTGAGTGAGTCACTGCATCTCTGTATCTCAGTTGTTTTGGGGTTTTTTTAAATGTTTTTTATAAAATTGATTTTAGAGGGAGGGAGGGAAGAAAGG
>PVJC01028195.1:0-22740 GCA_004026665.1 Murina feae
GGCCGCCATGTTGGCTGGGCTAATTTGCATACAGCCGCTCTGATTGGCTGGTGGGCGTGGCTTACCCTGTCTCGGAGAAACGGTTAATTTTAATATTTCGCTTTTATTAGTTTAGATAGTTTTGACTCCAGAAACCTAAAATTGGTCAGCAGAGTTGCATTCCTTCTGGAGAGTCTGGGAGAGAGTCTTTTTTTCTTTGTCTTTTTTACCAAAGGAAGAGGCTGTCTGTTATTTGGCCCATGCCCCTTCCTCCATCTTCAAAGCCAACAGCATAGCATGTTCTCCTCTGATCTTCTGTCTCTCCCTTATAAGGAATCTTGTGATTTCCTGGCTACTCAAAGATATACCCCCCACTCCAAGATCCTTAATCATTTTGGCAAAATTCTTTTGCCATGTTTGGTAACATATTCACAAGTTCCAGGGATTAGGATGTGGGCATCTTTGGTGGGCCATTATTCTTTGTCTACCATGTTAAATAACCCTCTTTCCCTGCAGTCACTAACTTCCCTTCCTCCTTCCCTTCACCCCAAACTCAACAGTTGGCAATGGCTTACAGGCACTTTCTCAGCCAATTCCTTCCCCTCTCATATATTCTTTAACATTTTTCATTAGAAGACTTCTGTCTAGACCAAGCATGTCAAACTCAAGGCCCACAATGAATATTTTTGCAGCCCCGCCAATATAATGGTCTGTACGAAATCTGTATTAATAAAAGTGTAATATGCAAATCCACTGAATGGCTGAACAGCAGAACGACTGTCCAGATGACCTTCCAGATGAAGCTGGGGCTGCAAGGGCGGCCGAGGCAGCTGGGGCTGTGAAGGCCTACTCTTGCATGAATTTCGTGCATTGTGCCTCTAGTCTATTTACACTAATAAAAGAGAAACATGCAAATTGGTGTCACTCCGCTACAGCCCAAGCCATACCCACCAGCCAATCAGAGCTACTATATGCAAACTAACCCAACCAAGATGGTTGCCAGCAGCCATGGAGGTGGAGCAAGCAGGAGGCTTGGTTGCCATAGTGATGGAGGAATCCAAGCTTCCCGTCTGCCCTGGCTGGCTGTGGCCTCCACTAAAAGCAACAAAGTTTCAATTATAGAAGATAAATAAATCCCAGATACCTGCTTGCAGCCAGTCTCACTGGGAGCTTGAGTCGCTGGGAGCAGCCTGCAAACAGCCATCAGCCCGTCACCCAGGATGACCACACCCTCAGGGGTGAGGGTCCCTGTTGGAGGACTTGGCCAGCCTGCAAACAGCCATCAGCCATTCACCTAGGCTGGCCACACCCTCATGGGGTGAGAGTCGGTGCTGGGGTGCTTGGCCAGCCTGCAAACAGCCATCAGCCCCTCAACCAGGCTGGCCAGCACCCCAGCGGGGACCCCCACCCTGAAGGGGATGTGGCCAACCTGCAAACAGCCATATGCCCCTCACCCAGGTTGTGGGAGCCTCTCCCGCCTCCTCAGCAGCACTAAAGATGTCCAACTGCAGCTTAGGCCTGCTACCTGCTGGCAAGTGGACATCCCCCGTGGACTCCCGGGTTGCCACAGGGATGTCTGACTGCCAGCTTAGTCCCAATCCCCTAGGGAGCAGGCCTATGCCAGCAGGTGGACATCCCCTGAGGAGTCCCAGACTGCGAGAGGTCACAGGCCGGGCTGAGGGACGCGCCCCCCCCCCCCCCGAGTGCACAATTTTTTGTGCACTGGGCCTCTAGTCCTATCTAATAAAAGAGTAATATGCAAATTAGGCATCACTCCATGACAAAGATGGCCGCCCCCATGGCCACAACATGGCAGTACCCATAGCCACATCCTGTCTAATAAAAGAGTAATATGCAAATTAGGCATCACTCTGTGACAAAGATGGCCACCCCTATGGCCACAACATGGCCGCCCCCATAGCGACAAGATAGAGGCGCCCAGTCTGGCTCAGCCCTGCCACTGAAGTGGTCAGGCCTGTTAGCCAGGCAAGTGGCAAGAGAGGCCAGGGGCCTGAGGGGTGGAACAGGTGATCAGAGGGGACTAGGGGTCCCCTGCCCAGGCCAGAGGCCTTCACCAGAGGCCTCAGGCATGGGCAAGGGTGGAGCTGATGATTGGAAGGGTATGAGGGTGCCGTACCCAGGCATAAAGCCTGGGCCAGGGACCTCAAGCCTGGGCAGGAGCAAGGCTGAAAATTGCAAGGGCCTGGACTCTGCAGAGCCAGCAATCGGAGGGGCAGGGGCGGAGCCTGCAATCACAGAGGTCTGAGCACTGGTGGAGCCAGCAAAGTAAGGGTCTGGGGGTCCCTTGCCCAGGCCTACAGCCTTGGCCAGAGGCTGCCAGTGGGGCAAGGGCAAAACCGGTGATGGCAGGGGGTGGGATCAGAGCCAGTGATCACAGAGGCCTGGGCTCTGTGAAGCCAGCCATCGAGGGGTTTGGGGGTCTTCTGCCTTGGCCAGAGGTTACAGGCCTGGGCAGGGGTGGAGGGGCAGGGGTGGAGCCAGTGATCCCAGTGAACTACAGAGGGAACACCTTTTCTTACCACTCATTGGCTAAGCTCCCTGTATGCCACTGGTAATATTCTTAGTAACTTGGGTAATAAGAATCCAAAAAGGTGATCTAGGGTTTTTCTACCACACTTCTGGAGAAAAAAAATGAAGGTCCATTGCAGGAGGGCTAAGAAATGTCATATCCTGCCCTAGCAGATTTGGTTCAGTGCATAATGCCTCAGCCTGCTGACTGCAGGGTCTGGGTTCAATTCTGACCAAGGGCATGTACTGGTCAAAATTGAACCTCCCTGGTCCTCCCTGGTCTGGGCCCAGGTCAGGGCATATGCAGGAGGCAACCAATCAAAGTGTTCCTCTCACTTTGATGTTTCTCTCTGTTTTTCCCTTCTCTTCTAATTTCTCTAAAAATCAATGGAAACATATCCTCAAATGAGGATAAAAAAAGAAAGAAATGTCATATCCTATGAAAGACACATCTTGAAAATTCCTAAAGAAAGTTGTCATTTCTTCATGGTGAAGGGACTGGAGTCCATGTTGATAAAAACACCTTGGTGGCTGTGGTGACTGGCAGTGGCTGCAGCAGTGGGGTTATAGGGCTGGTTGGTGGCTTCCCCTGATTAGCCTGGTCGCCTCTCACAAAGGGAGGCCAGACTGCGGCTTAGGCCCACTCCCCAAGGGGATCAGGGAGTGGGCCTACGCTGTCAGTAGGACACCCCCTGAGGGCTCCCAATATGTGAGAGGGGGCAGGCTGGGCTTAGGAACACCCCCCCCCCCGCCATGCACGAATTTCTGCACCAGGCCCCTAAAATGCAAAGTGTCCCCTTGGGTGTTCCATTGCTCATTATGATATGCTTTGACCACCAGGGGGCAGCATGGAATGAAAGGAGGCCCTGGCTGGCAGTTGCTAGGGACCCTACCCGTGCATGAATTTCGTGCACTGGACCTCTAGTGTTTTAATAAAAATTTCATAACTTAATTTTTACAATATCCTGCTATACATAATTATTAATAACAAACTGTTCGCTAATAACGGATTACCGTAATCGTGTTGTATTCATTTTTATTTCCCTTATGCGCAGGTACACCATTTCTCTTTACTAATAATACTAGCAGTGAATTTTTTAGCAGCCGATTGGCAAGTTATTAATTAGTCTTGTATTGACTTGTTTGGTGTGCACAACAGGAAATATTTCACTTTTGGAGAATAAGAAAAATAGGTTTATTTGTGTTATGCATATTAATTTATGCCGTTATTCAGTATCTGGTAAGTTAATGTTCAAGAAAAAAATATCAATTTTTATTAAAATGTTCTATTATTTTATGTTAACAATTACTCATTTCAGCCCGTTGTATTCAGCATGTCTCTATCAAAATAAACCTATGTTTCTATGAAAATCGAAGTTTTTGTTTTTTTTGTGACTTACATAAAATTAAACCTTATATATTTGGTCCATGTTAGCCTTTGAGTTTGACGTGCTTGACATAGACCCTTTATTCAGTTGTTTGTACTATATTAGATGCAGCCTGATTATTATATCCAATGAATTATTGTCAGTCTGCTGGCATCATCTATACTAATAAAAGGGTAATATGCCAATTAGACCGGGTCAACCAGCCATTTTTTGGACATCGGACTTCCTTCCGGACAAAGCCATGATGGTGGGACTGGGGCAGAGGCAGTTAGGAGCAATCAGGCCGGCAGAGGAGGGCAGTTGGGAGCGAGATCAGGCTGGCAGAGGAGGGCAGTTGGAGGCAACCAGGCTGGCCTGGGAGGGCAGTTGGGGGTGAGATCAGGCTGGCAGGGGAGGGCAGGTGGGGGTAACCAGGCCGGCAGAGGAGGGCAGTTGGGGTTGAAATCAGGCCGGCAAGGGAAGGCATTTGGGAGTGAGATCAGGCTGGCAGGGGAAGGCATTTGGGGGGCGAGATCAGGCCGGCAGGGAAGGGCAGTTAGGGGTGATCAGGCAAGCAGCCAGAGAGATTAGAGGTGATCAGGCAGGTAATTATTGCCCTGTAACCATGAGCATGTAAAGTTTTTCAGAAAACTTTAGCCAGTTTGATATTTGAAGATACGTGATTTTAATTACATTCTTTAATACTGAACTTTTACCTTGAGGTAAAAAGTTTTATAAATTCTACACATACTTTTTTGCTTAAAGTTTTATACTTTAATTTTGCTTAATTTTACTCAGCAAATGGGGGAATGACGTATTATATTTATGTTCTTTTATTCAGTAAAGATGCCCCGCACATTTGTTCCTGGAGCTACAGAATTGATGAAGAGAGATTCTAGTAGAGGAGACTATGATAAGTTGCACGACAAAGTTAGGATCTATTTACTGTGGTCCCACAGATGGTCAGGAAGGACTGGGAGAATTCCTGGTCTTACAGGCCTGCTGGGGAGAGGCAGAAGAAGAGTCTACATAGTTTGGACTTAATTCTTTTTAAGGACTTTACGCAGAAAAATACTATGATTTGATTAATTCATCAACATCATGTGTAGCTTTTATTAATAGCATGCAATTTATGACTTTAGTTAATTTACCTATAACTAGGTAATGTACCTTCTATTATGTCCAGGAACCAGGTTATGATTCTGATAGGCCTAAATGTGGGGAAAAAATTATAAACTATCTTGATGGAAATGAGGCAGAGTACCTGGATCCCTGATGTACTAGTATATCTATCTATGTGTGTGTGTGTGTGTGTGTGTGTGTGTGTATAAATGTGAGTAAATCTTAGGGTAAACAAAATGGTTCAGGTTATCCTTTAAAATAATAATTATTGTCTTTACAAACCATTGTATTTAAACTTCCCATGGAAACTGCTGTTAACTAACTTCTTATTATCACTGTAACTGATACTGGACCTGGTGAGCAGGAATTCTTCCCAGGATCGTGTCTCATGGAATTGAGGAATGAAGCCATGGATCAGAGGAATTCAAGCAAGGCAGGAGTTTATTACAGGCAAACACAGACTCCCCACTCGGGGAGGGAACCCAAATGGTTTGCCACCAAAACATTATGCTCTTTTCCTTATATCTGCTAAAGGCCCGCTCTTTGTCTATCTGTGCCGCTCTCTGATTGGTTCCTGGCCTTTTTATAACATTTTATTTTGCCCTTGCAAGAAAAACATCCTGTGTTTCTGCTATCCTGTTTTTCTGCAAAACATTTTGTAGCTTTAGCTAGCTCCATGATTCCTCCTTCCACCCCTTACACTGTTTACCTAATTCTGCTTTAACTCCTTTCATAATTTGTACCTGTTCCATTTGCAGGGACAGTATGAAGATAAATGACAGAGTAAAATAGCTTTGGACTGTCAAAACATGCTATATAAATTCAAAGCATTGGTTATTGCAGGGTTTGAGAAAAATCGAAAGCATTTATTTCTGTGGTACTTAATTTGGAACAACTACTAAAAATATAACTTCGTTTTATAAAATTTTGCACTATTTGATAGTGTTCATTTTTTAACCTTCTGGAAACTGCTCCAATGCTGACATGCTCTTTTCTTACCACAATTTTAAGGGTTTCTCCAAAGGTTCTCAGGGTTCCATGCTCCCCTGTCCATGGTGCCTCTTCCTCCTGTGCTCTCTCTGGCTCTTTTATCTGTTCTCATAGTTTCAACTACCATTGATATGTCTCATAAACCCAGTTCAGATCTTTCCTCCAGCTTCAGACTTCAGTGTCAGACAAGCACCGCTGTTAACGTGCAAAGCTGAACCCCTTAATCCTCCTGCCCAACTCTCTGGTTTCATCTCATGGACTTCCTGTCTTGAATTTGATACTGTAATAAGAGTAGCTGTTGGTTGAGCACTTACTATGTGCCACAAGCACTGTGCACCTTACTTGCATTGTCTTATTTAATTATGGATTGGATATTGTTATTATCCTCATTTTACTGATAAAATTATGAGAAGATAAATAATGTGTCTCAGGCTTGCAAGTGGCAAATCTGGGATTTGAAGACAGATCTTACACCAGGTTTATGACTATATACGAGTACCTACAATCCCTTTTGTGTTACTTTCTATACAAATGTAATGCATGTCTTACAATACCAGAGTTCTTCCCATATCAGCCTTGTAGTTTAGTTACATAATTAAACATCAGGAATAACTGTACTGAGTGAAGTGGTCACTTTCAACTTCTGGAAAGGTCAGATTATTTACTATTTGGGGATACTGGTTTCATACACACACACACACACACACACACACACACACACACACACACACTAGAGGCCCAGTGCATGAATTCCTGGCTGGCCCACCCTAATCAGGGCCGATTGGGTTGGGCCGACTGGGGGAAAGGGCTGCAGACAGTTGGCCAGCTGGCCCCGCCCCTGATCAGTGTGTGTGTGTGGGGGGTGATCAGAGGCAAGACTGGCTTGGGGGAGGAGCCATGGGTAGTTGGGAGGACGGCCCTACCCCTAATTGGGAGCAGGGGGCCAATCAGGAGAGGCCTGGCCTGGGGGAGAGGCAGCAAATGGTTGGCCAGACAGCCTCTTGTCAAACTCCTGTTTAAACTCCCTGTTGAGGGGACAATTTGCATATTAGCCTTTTATTATATAGGATATACTAGGAGCCTGGTGCACAAAAATTTGTGCACTTGGCAGGGGTGGGGGGGTCCCTCATCCCGGCCTGTGCCCTCTCACAGTTTGGGACCCCTCGGGGGATGTCCACCTGCTGGCATGCCTGGCCAGCCTGGGTGAGGGGCTGAGGGCTGTTTTCAGGCTGCCCACAGCCCCCTCAGGGTTCGTGCACTGGGAGGGCTGGTGAGTGCAGGTGTGGACATTTCCCGTTGGGTGGCCCACCATTGCACACGCCTGGTGGGCCCCCACTGCTGAGGGGACACACCTGGCGCAGAGCCCAGTGGCAGGCCGGGGGGTGGACGCTGGTGCATGGTCCCTGCGGGGGGGCCTGCTGCTGAGTGGACACACCTGCTTCTCTGTGTGCTGTATGCCCCGAAGGCACCTATTTCCAGGCTTCAGCCTCGGGGGTGGAGCTGGCTCGGTCCCCCAACCCCGAGGCTGCCCTGCCGCCTGTAATCCGTGACTGGATCTATTTCCAGGCCTCCATCGCCGGTGCCCTGCTCCTCCCCTGGCAGTTGTGACCTGTGCGTTGCGTGACTTCTCCCGCTTCTCCGGGGCTGCGGCCTCTGCCATCTTGGCTGGGCTAATTTGCATACAGCTACTCTGATTGGCTGGTAGGTGTGGCTTAAGCGTCCCGGAGAAGCAGTTAATTTCAATATTACACCTTTATTAGATTAGATATTGATTTCAGGGGGAGAGGGAGATAGAAATATCAGTGATGAGAGAGAATCATTGATTGGCTGCCTCCTGCATGCCCCTGACTGGGGATTGAGCCTGCAACCTGGGCGTGTGCCCTGACCAGGAATTGAACTGTGACTCCTTGGTTCATAGGCAGATGCCTAACCACTGAGTGACACCGGCCGGCCAGGCAACAGTGATTTCTTAAGTAGATGTCAAGTTCCCTTTAGACTCAGTACGTGGTTGTACTGACTTGTGATTATGCATGAGTCTAATGAGCATGTTCTTTTGTTTAAGGCTGCTGTACTGAAGTGTGTTCTTAGCTCCTGGGTTCAGCAACTCAGCGTGCTGCCAGTTCGCACCGCCTTAGGCAGTGTTCTCAGTCTGGAATCTCTTCCTCTTTTCTGCTTTCACATTCCCATTGCTTGGCAAACTCCTCCAGTTTAAGAACGTGGCTGCGGCATCACTTTGTGAAAGAAGCTTCCCTGATCCTTTTTATGTGTCTAGGCTGGATAAAGTCCCCTTGCTCTGTTTACCTTTAGCATCTTGTGTATAGAGATGAGCATTTTAAACTGTTATCATGTCACAATCTCCCAATGTTTGTTTACATTTTAGTCACTCTCAGAGGATGACCGCTCTGGCATAGGGAATATGTCTCAGGCATTTTTGTGCCCACAGTGTTTAGTGACTAATGTACTTTTCCATAAAGTAGTGTCTGACCAAATGCCTAAATGATTGATTTATTACTAGGCAACTTTTCTAGACACTGTAAATCTAAGAACACTGTATGTTATTTTTTTTCAATTGAAGGACTAACGTATTTGATCAATAATCACAAGATTAACAGGCATAGACCATCTTTCTTCTTAGTGTTGGTCATAGACCATCACAGCCAAACTGTTTCCAGTCAGTGATAATCTAATATAATAAAAGAGTAATATGCAAATTGACCATCACCTGAGACACCTAAGCCACGCCCACCAGCCAATCAGAGCGGCTGTATGCAAATTAACCCAGCCAAGATGGAGGCCAACAGCCATGGAGCTAGAGCAAACCAAAGGCTTCTATTGCAACTGCCTGCCTAGGCTGGCTGAGCCTCTGCTCACGGCCACGCCCACCAGCCAATCAGAGCGGCTGTATGCAAATTAACCCAGCCAAGATGGAGGCTGGCAGGGCGGCTCTGTACTGGGAGCCTCCACAGCCCGCGTAGCTGTGCCAGGTGTGTCAGCTCAGTGGGGAAGGGTCCGGTCTAGGGCCTCCTCTGGGCATCCAGGAGCGCCCATCCCGGGTTCACTGCCTGGCTCCGCCCCCCAGGGGCCTCCTCGGGGCATACGGGAGCAGCTGTCCTGGGTCAGCTGCCTGGCTTTGCCCTCCGGGGGCCTCTGTAGGGTGTCCAAGAATGCCTGTTCTGGGTCAGCTGCCTGGCTCTGCCTCGGGGGCCTCCTCGGGGGCATGCGGGAGCACCCGTCCAGGGTCTGCTACCTTCATCCACCCCCCAGGGGCCTCCACAGGGCGTGCGGGAGTGTCAGCTGCACAGTGCGGAGAATCCAAAGCCAGTCTGCTGCCCGGCTCCACCCCTGGTGTGTTTGCTCAGCAACAGGGCCACACTGAGGGATCCTGCATCAGCGTCCGCCCCTGGCTTGCCTCCCAACTCTGTGCCAGGTGTGTCCCCTCAGTGGTGTGGGCCCACCAGGCGTGTGTGATCGTGGGCCCTCCAGTGGGAAACGTCCTGGCCTGCACTCACCAGCCCTTCCACCCCCCAGTGCACGAACCCTGAAGGGGCTGTGGGCAGCCTGAAAATGGCCCTCAGGCCCTCACCCAGGCTGGCCAGGCATGCCAGCAGGTGGACATCTCCCCTGAGGTGTCCCAGACTGCAAGAGGGCACAGGCTGGGCTGAGGGACCCCCACTCCCCCGAGTGCACAAATTTTTGTGCACCGGGCCCCTAGTTTACTATATTTTAAAAAACTATAGTGGTTATGTACGTTTTAACATGCATTAGATTGTAACATTTTCATTATATAGAGAGTTAAATAGAATTTTGAGTGTTAGGTAAATGTTAACCTTGCAAACCCATTCTGTTATGAATGTACAAATTTAATGTTTTATTAGGAATGTTGGAATTCACAGTGTGATTTTTATTTGTACTGCTAATGTTATACTTATTCATTAAGGCTTTAATTACCCCAAATATTTAATTAAATCTATGTTTTCAAGTGTATGGCTTAATCATCTTCAAAATTAACTAACTTGAAAGGTTAATCAAAGTAAAAATAGAAATCTAGAGAAAGGCTTATTTTGTGCTCATCTCAGCATGATTACAATATTTCAAGTGATTGTCATATTTGAAGAATCCTTTTTATTTGAACCTAATATCCTGTTAAAAATTATATGAATATACGCATAGCCCATGGACACAGACAATCAACAAATGTGTGGTGAAGGCCCTGGGGGGGGGGGGAGGAAAGGGGAAGGAGGACAATTGGGGGGAGGGGAAGAGGGGCATCTGTAATACCTTCAACAATAAAGATACATTAAAAAATTTTTTTTATTAACTCAGAGAGAGAGAGAGAGAGAGAGAGAGAGAGAGAAATATCAGTGATGAGATGGAATCATTTATTGGCTGTCTCTTGCATGCCCCCCACTGAGGATAAAGCCTGCAATCCAGGCATGTACCCTTGACCGGAATTGAACCTGGGACCCTTCAGTCCATAGGCCAATGCTGTATACACTGAGCCAAACTGGCTAGGGCAAGATACATTTTTAAACAATGAAAACATTTAAGGTAAAAGCTAACATTCTTAGTAGCTAGCATTAAGAACAATGTGTAATAGTAATAATTTGGAATGTTTTTACAAAAATGTTTTCAGAGAGAGGAAGAGGGAGAGAGGGAGAGAAAGACCTTGATGTGAGAGAGAGAGAAACATGTATCAGCTGCCTCCTGTATGTCCCCCACTGGGGGTCGAGCCTGCAACTCGGGCAAGTGTCCTGATCAGAAATTGAACCATTGGTCTTTTTGGTGCACGGGATGACACTCAACCAACTGAGCCAGGGCTAGAAGTTTTTTTTAAAAACAAATATTAACAAGGATGGAATTGGGGAGGTGGACATAAGATGCTACCCATTTAAGAGAATGAGGGGCCATTTTCCTTAAAAGGTAACTTAAGATGTTTTACTTGGTCTCATAAGGGATGTGAAAGGTTTTATGATGTTTCTAGGAACTGCTGACCCAGCTGTTGCATATTTATAGTGTGCTCTTCCTTGACTTCCAGAATTGGCACAGTTGCCTGTTATCTCTTCCTGTGGCTGCCTGTGCTTTCCCCCGACAGCAGTCACCACACATAATTACCTCTCCTTTGACTGTTGTCTTGCTAGGCTCTATGGTTTATCAGGGCTGGGGATTGTGGATGTTTATTTGCTACTAGGGGCCCAGTGCACAAAAAATTGTGCACTCGGGGTGTCCCTCAGCCTGTCCTGTGCCCTCTCGCAGTCTGGGACCCTTCAGGGGATGTCCACCTGCTGGCATGCCTGGCCAGCCTGGGTGGGGGGCTAATGGCTGTTTGCAGGCTGGCCAAGCCCCCCAGTGTGGACCCTCACCCCATTGGGGTGTGGCCAGCCTGGGTGAGGGGTTGATGTCCATTTTCAGGCTGCCCACAGTCCTTTCAGGGTTCGGGTCCCTACTGGGGTGCCTGGCAAGCCTGGGTGAGGAGCTGAGGGGTGTTTTCAGGCTGCCCACAGGTCCTTCAGGTTTTGGGTTCCTACTGGGGTGCCTGGCCAGCCTGGGTGATGGGCTAAGGGGCTATTTTCAAGCTTTCAGGCTGCCCACAGCTCCCATTGACCCAACGTCCCAGCAAGGCTGGCTGGAAGCAGGTGTCTGGGGTTTATTTATCTTCTATAATTGATACACTGTTGCTTTAAGCCAGACGTAGGCAGGTAATGAAGCCTTCTTTTGGCTTCAGCTCCATGGCTTCTATTATTGAAAGAATGTTGCCGTGAGCAGAGAGAGGCCCAGCTGGCCTCGGCAGTCAGTTTCCTCCATTGCTGGTGCAACGGAAACCTCCTGTTTGGTTCAGCTCGTGGCTTCTATAATTGCAACTATGTTGCCGTGATCAGAGAGACGCCCAGCCGGCCAAGCAGACAGTTTACTCCTGGTGCAACGGAAGCAGCCTGTTTACTCTAGCTCGGTGACTGCCGGCCTCCATTTTGGCTGGGTTAATTTGCATACAGCCACTCTGATTGGCTTGTGGCTTAGGTGTCCTGTAGAAACAGTTAATTTCAGTATTACTCTTTTATTAGATAAGATTGTATAATAGATGCTTAGTCAATATTTATAGAATAAATGGTGCAAACAAGCAGTAAATGGTGATTTGTTCCCAAAAGTAATGGTTGTGGCTTATGGTGATGTTAGTAGCACTGTTGATCTTGAACTGCATTATAAATTATTAAAGAGCAATTTAATTAACTTTAATATAATTTTAGTCTAATTCATTGTATATGTTGTGTCTTGATTCTTCTAAAATATTGCTTAAAGTACTACATTATTTATCTTTTTTAGTATAGTCATTTACTATTGTTTAGGAAATTATTTTGCATTTAAATCTCATTCTTTAATATTTGGTAGTTAAAACTTCTTTAAACAAAATAATAAATTATACTCTAAATACCTCACAGCTTTCTCAAGAAGTAAACTGATACTTTTCAAAATTAATAATGTAGGTATAATTTTCACATGGATAGTAGTACCTACATGCTATCTCAGCTCCTTAAATTCATAATCTGCTGTTGGTCTCTTTGTCATTCTCTCTGATCCCAGCACTGGCTGACTGGGCATGGTATATGGGGATGCTGCTAACTGTGGCCTGCTTTGTTCTTTCACTGACTCAGGCATAGACACCCTTCCATTTATTCCCCATTGTGGATAGGGGTGGTTGAAACATTTGGAAAAGACTATGGCTTTGTGATAACAAAGGAAATAAACATGGAGAGTAAATTAATTTCACTCAAAAAAACCAAAGTCCTTACCATACTGTGTATGGTCCTTCGTGATCTTGCCTTCGATGTGTTTCTGATCTCCTGCCCTTCCCTGCCCTTTCTCACTGTTGTTGTTTTTAACCCTTGTTGGAAAATATGCTTTTATGGAGTTGAGAGAGAGAGAGAGAGAGAGAGAGAGAGAGAGAGAGAGAGAGAGAAAGAGAAATATCAATTGGTTGCCTTCCATTTGGGCCCTGACTAGAGATGGAACCTGCAACATGGGTATGTGCCCTCACCGAGAATTGAACCCCGCCACCTTTTAGTGCACAGGGCGACTCTCTAACCAACTAAGCCATTGGGCCGGGCCTCTCCCTGAGTTTTAACCAGTGGCTTCCTTGCTGATAGTGGAACATGCCAGCATGTCCCCACTTTAGTGCCTTTGGTCCAACTGTTCTCTTTTGCCCCAGATGACTAACTCCCTCCTTCAAGGCCTTGCTTAAGCTTTGCCTTCTCAATCAGACCCACCCTGGTCACTCTACATAAAACTGCAACCCACCTCCTATCCCCTCTCTTGCTTCCCATTATCCTGCTCTGTTCTTTTTCCTATTGTACTTAATCACCTTCCAACATACTATGTAACTCATAATTTACTTACTTCATTTTTTGTTACTCCTCACCTGAGGATATTTTTTCTATTAATTTTCAGAGAGAGTGGAAGGGAGGAACAGAGAGAGAGAAAGAGAAAGAGAAACATCGATGTGAGAGCGACGCATTGACTGGTTGCCTCCCGTAGCCTTGTGCTTTTTTTTTTTTTTTTTTTAATTTGATTTCAGAGAGGAAGTGAGAGGGAGAGAGAAACATCAATGATGAGAGAGAATCATTGATTGGCTGCCTCCTGCCCTCCCCCCACCACTGGGGATCAAGTACCCAACCCGGTCATGTGCTCTTGACTGGAATCGAACTCAGAACCCTTCATCCCACAGGCCAATACTCTATCCATTGAGTCAGACCAGCTAGGGTGCCTTGTGGTTTTAGCCCAGCAGCTAGCTGTGGTATGCTGTGGCTTTCTCTCTGTATTCTCAAATCCATGCTGTTAATGGATGGTCTCATCTCATATTGTGCAATAGTATAGCCTAGAACAGAAATGAGTTTTTAGTGGTGGACTGAATTGTCATGTTAATAGAACCAGTATAATAGGTTTGTTCCTTTGAACCTGTCCCAGGTTAAAGAATTTCCTAGGATTTAGGTGAATTAGATTTTGGTTCTTGTTAAACCTATTCATTGTCTTATGTCTTCTAACTCTGGGCTTAATGACTTTTCAGCTGTAAAATTGAACTAGACTGTATTTTTTTTCTGATTCTGTGAAGTTCAGCTACGTCATCAGATACATTTTAAGTTTTATAATTGTAATGCTCTTTAAAAATATGTTAGCACTTAATAGTCATGTGACTATACTATTTGTAAGATTTATACTTGGTAAGGTGCTACATATTTCTAAAAACAGAGTTTAGCACACAAGTAGTGCCTAGAATATAACAAAAATTCTTTTCTTATGTAATTTCATAAGAAAAACATTTCTGATAATCCTTAGAATTCATTTAACTGGAACATTTAATCTTTAGTCATGATATATAACTCATGTTGGAATCCCTTCCTCCCTCCATTTTCCTCTTTTCTTTTCCTTATTTCTTCTCTGTCCTTTGGGTTTCTATTGTACAATCCAGCCCCCTCCCCCTTTTTTCTTTTGCTTAGTGAATGAAAGAATGACACTTTAAAGGTGTTCTTTGTGAATTTGCTTTTTAATCTACATTTATTCGTCATTTTACCCTTAATATCTAGCTGAGTGTCTTGTATAGTAGATCCTCCTAAATGTTGCCTGAATGAATGTGTTTGCTTTTATTATTTCCAGTATTGAATTACCTCAAAGTGATTTTTAAATTTTGTTCTTTTAAGAAAGGTGACTCTTGTGATGGTGGGACTTGATAATGCTGGTAAAACGGCAACGGCAAAGGGAATCCAAGGAGGTAAGCAGAAAATATTTATTACTAAGTTATTCTAATTTATTTATCTGTTTACATTTTCTGTTGCATATTCCTTGAGTACAGGTAGCATGCACTCCATTATTTTATGTTCTCACTATACTGTGGCTAATGTGGTGAATAGATTCTGCCTTCATAATACCAGCCTGTTTTCATGTTTCATATTTGAATAAATGCAAAGATGCAGAGGCTCCTTGAGGTGTTTTATCAGCTAATAGGGATTACATTGGTCTTCTAGCCTATAGGAAGGAAAACTAAAAAAAGCTACATGCCCCTGTTTTTAAGGATACCCACCTTCAACTTATACTTTCTTGGCCAGTATTTAGTCACAAGGCTACACTAAATGAAAGGGACGTTGACATATAATTAGCCAGCACAACCATCTGCAGCTTTTGATTTTTTCAACATGATATGTAATTTTTAGAGTTATATTAAAGACTAGGTGCCCAATGCACAAATTTGTGCACCTTGAAAGGAACTGTGGGCCTCCAGGCTGCAGTGGGCACAGGGGCGGGTCTTGGCTCATTCTCTGTGCCCCCATCTGCCCCTCCTGCCGCGGCTCCCAGTCGCCGTCTGCTGCAGCCCCACTCCCGCTGCTGTTACTTCCATGCACTGATGGTGCCAGCCCCACTTGCACCCGCTGACGGCGTGGAGTGATTGGTGCCGGCGCCGTCAGTGGGTGCGAGTGGCATCTGCTGCTCCAGTCACCCCTCAGGAGTGGGGAAGGGGGGGTGTGGAGAAGCCCTGAAGGGTATTTAGGGTCAGCAGCTTGCACTCGCACCCACTGACAGGACCAAGCAATTGGGGCCAGTGCTGGCAGTGGGTATGAGCGGCGGCTCCAGTGCTGGCAGTGGGTGCAAGCAGGGCCAGCACCAGCAGCAGGTGTGAGCACTGGGTGGAAGCGCAGTACACAGGAGCAAAGAATTTTCAGTAACCATCAGAGGTTTGGCCCGATGACAGCGACTGGTGCCCCACCTTGGTCTGACGCTCCCACTCACCTGCTCCACCATCCCATTGCAACTAATGCCCGCCATGTTCCTCACTCTCCCACCTGGTGCCGACGCTCACCATATTCCATGCGCACCCCTTGGTGGTTAGCACACATCATCATAGCAACCAGTTGTTGGGTCTATTTGCATATTAGGGTTTTATATATGCAGATAGGACCTCGGTATCATTAAAGGGTTTCATGCCTTTTATATTATAACTTATTGGATGTATTTATTTAGTCCTAATTCAGTGCTTTGTACTTCAATATAGAAATAACTGTGCTAGGGAGTTTTTTTTGTGTACTTAGGAGATATAGCACCAGCCAGGCGTCTGAAGGAAATGAAATGGGAGGAAACTAAACATATATTTGTTTCTGAAAATGGTTGTTTCACAAAGATACCATGTATACAGTCAGTCAGGGGGCTTTTATTTATGGAAGTTTATAAAGAAAATTAACACTTTGCAAACTTGCTATTGGAGAAAAATATTTTGTCACCCCAAATTTTACTATGTGACATTAGGTGTAAATGGCATATTGTTGTCTGTGGATTCTTCTCAAGCTTTTTTGGTACCTTCATGCTATCTCCTAGATTATATCATTGTAGAGCACTCGCTGTCATTATCTAAAACCAGGCTTGGCAAACTTCTGCAAAGAGCCAGATACTAAATCTTTTAGACTTTGAGGACCATATGCTCTCTTCCAACTATACAGTTGTAACACACTAGTATGAAAGTAGCCATCCATACACAGTGTGTAAACAAATGAGCATGGTCATGTTCTAATGAAACTTTATTTGGTGTGTTATGAAATTTTCTTTTTTCTTTTTTTGCAATTACTTTAAAATGTGAAACATATTCTTAGCCTGACAACTCAAAAACTGCAGTCACAAGAGCAGAAAATGAGAGGATTTACACATTCTTTGTTGTAGGCGCTCAGTGGAAAGGTCAATGGCAGGCATTTGGTGCCTTTGGAAAACTAGAGATAAAATTACACAGGTTCCTATATTTCAGAATCAAAGATTCTTGCAGCAAAATCTGTGACGATCAACACCTGTTAAAAACAAACAGATAAACAAAAAGTTGGCAAGACCTAGTTGGTTGGCTCAGTTGGCGTGTCATCCCATGCACCAGGTCAGGACCTGTATCGGAGGAAACCCTCTTCCTATCTTCCCCTTTTCCTTTCCCCTCTCCCTCTAAAATCTGTAAAAGCGTATCCTCAGGTGATTAAAAAGAACAACAACATTGGTGAGCCAGATTTGGCTCTCGGGTCATGACTCCTTTATCTAAACATCTTCCCTTCTATTCCTTCAAAGTTTTAACATTGAAGGGAACAGATTCTAAGAATCTGCTCATCACATCATGCAATTTGTTATGTGTACCTAGAGTATCCTCTTTCCATTAGACCAGGGGTAGGGAACTTCAGGCCTGTGGACCATATAAGGCCCACAAAATCATTCAATCTGGCCCTGCCAAGGCATTAGGGGTGAGTTAATTAAATGTTTGATCAAATGCAGGCTAATTTTTAAGTTGATAACTTTGTAAAGCCCACAAATGATGTTGTAAATATCCAAATTGCCCTTGCTAGAAAAAAGGTTCCTTCCCCTACGGCCCTTCCTTTCTCGATTTCCACCTTCATGTATCCATTAGTTTCTTCATCGGAGTTAAGGTGTCAAGGGAACAAATAGTCAAAACTGTGTTTAACTTTGAGCTTCTTTCTGGCTCTGATTTTGTCCTTCACCTCGTAATTTACCATTCAGCATACTCCAGGGACTGATTTTTTTCTATTTAAAGATCCCAGTTATATGAAATACTTGAACTTTTTCAAATTGAGCCTTTAAGATAGAATATCTACTTATCTCTGAATATATATTTTTATAATATAGTCTCCTTCTTATTGAGATCCTTTCTGATCTGCTGTTCTCATCTATTATCATGTGTAGAACTATTTCCTCTGTTTTGGTCCACTCTTACCTTTCCTGAACCTGCTTGAATCACTACTTAATTGCCTTTTTGTTTATGTATCTCTCCACCTCTCCAAACTGAATTCTCAAAGGATAGTTTTATTTGTTTTGCAGTTTAGGTCACACTTTAAGTGTAGCAGCCAATATTCTTAAAACATTTTACTCATGACTTCTCCTATTTCTAGCTCTTGTTTGTTTCTTTGTTTTTGATATTTGCTTGTTTCTATTGAGTTATATCTCCTTCCTCTTTAATTGTATTGCCATTGTCTAAATCCAGACCTACAGTGTCTTTCATCTACAGCATTACTGTAGCTTCCTAATCTAAGAGTATTTGCCCTATCTTGAGCTTAATTTCTCTCTTAAAAAAAAAGTCTTTATTGTTGAAAATATTACAGACGTCCCCTTTTTCCTCCCATTGATTCCTTCTAGATTACACCCACCCTAGGCCTTCACCACCCTATTGTCTGTGTCCATGGGTTATGCGTCAACTTCTCTTCTTTAGGGTTGTCAAAATGATTATATTAATTGGGTATAGATGTGGTTGTTCTAATAGAGATCCAAAATACCAGTGACCTTACAAAATAGAAATGTATTTTTCTCTCATGACAATGCAGTCAAAAGTAGTCTGTAACTGGTATAGTAGCTCCATGGTGTTAGGGACTCAAGCTCCTTCTCCTTTTTATTTTGCCATTACAACTATTCTCCCTTGCCTACCTGGTCCAGGTGGCTCATGACTCTAATGCATTTCAGCTGGAAGGAAGAGATAAAGGGCAAGGGGAGACCATCCTCTTTCCTTTAAGTGTGGGACCAGAAGACACCACCTGCCATTGACTAGAATCAGTGGTGTTCTGGATGTGGCTCCTACTTGAGCTTATTGCATCAGATCAGTTAAGCAAGAGCCAAATGTGCACATCTCTTTTCCAACTCTGTGTTCTGGTATCTCATGTTGGTAGTTTGAAATTGTCTGTAGTGGGAGTATTTTCACCATGGACATGGTAAACCCAACCTATCAGAGTTCCGCTGACCCAATTAAATGTCTAACAATATACCACCTAGAACAGCACCCTACCTAGAACTTGCTATCTCAGCCACACCTACCTGCCGTAGAGACTAGAGACTGTAGTCTTTATTCTAAAAAGCCATATGCTGCCCTAACTGGTTTGGCTCAGTGGATAGAGTGTCAGCCTGCGGACTGAAGGGTCCCGGGTTCGATTCTGGTCAAGGGCATGTACCTTGGTTTCGGGCACAGCCCCAGTAGGGGGTGTGCAGGAGGCAGCTGATCGATGTTTCTTTCTCATCGATGTTCCTAACTCTCTATCCCTCTCCCTTCCTCTCTGTAAAAAAATCAATAAAATATATTTTTTAAAAAAGCCATGAGCTCATCTAAAATAATCCAGGATTCTCTATCCAGTGCTGTTTCCTAAAAGTTCCTAAAGAACTATTGGTATTTTGGGTGGGACAATTCTTTGTGTAAATTGGTCCCTACAATTGTTGGATGTTAATACATCTTCATTATATTACAGTTATTTGTTTATATATGTTTCCTCCTATTTTTCTTATGCAATAGCTTTGTAAGATCAGAATATTAGATCTTATTAATCTTTATATATCTAGTACCTTACACAGTGCTTAGCACATAACAGATGTTCAATAAATAGTTATTATGTATTTTCATTTTATCTTAGATTTTATAGAGATTGTCTTCTTAACGCATACTGTATGAAATCCTCAGGGTTGGGAACCATATGTCTTTTTACCCCTGATTCTTGTATGATGCCTGATGTATATATTATAGGTCCTCAATAAATGATTATAAGCATAGATGGATGGATAAATATGTGGAAGGAAAAAGAATGATGCACAGAAGGATAGCAGCTTTAGCTGTCTTTGCAGTCTGGTGTTAGGAATTAAGCCACTGTATGCTCTGTGCTGAATGCTAAAAGACTATAGGGATAGGTCCCGGCTATTAGGAAGGTATAGACTATTGTGAAAACCAGCAAGAAGAAAATTCATGATGCTGAAAGTAGGAAGGAATCATCAGAGAAAGATTTAAGGGAAGATTGTAACCTCAATATTTAGTCTTGAATCATGAAACACAGAATCATGCGTAGGAATCAGAGGAAAAATAGAGAAGAAGGGTGGGGCATTCAATGTATCAAAATAAGCAGACTTTTAAAGTCCTGTATTTGAGTTCTGAACTCTGATAGGTAGGGTTTACCATGTCCATGGTGAAAACACTCCCACAAGGTCCCATGTGACCTTGAAAAAATTACTTAATTGGGTTCCTGCAAATATTGCCATCATTTTATCTGTGTTTACATTGGTTTCCTGCCTAGAATGTTCTTCGCCCTTCTTTATTACAATTTTGTAGCTTTTCAAACTTCACTCTCATTTAATTTCCTCTCTGAAGGCTTTCTAGACTGTAACTCACCCCTCTTTTCTCTTTATCCCTTTCCTCTTGAAAGCCCTCGGGTTTAGTTGGGGCTGCTGCAGCAGAATGCCACGCCGTAAACAATGCTCACTGTCTTATTATTTTGGGTTGCTGTAACAATGGCATAGACTGTGGCTTCAGAAATAAACAGTTATTTCTCATGATTCCAGACACTGGAAGCCTGCATGGTGCCGGCGTGGTCGGATTCTTGGTGTTTCCTCTTCCTGGTTTACCCACAGCCATCTTCTCATTGTGTCCTCAGGTGGAAGAAAGAGAGGGGAAACAAGCTCTCTGTCCTTCCGAAGGACACTAGTCCAGTCATGGAGGCTTCATCCTCATGACATCACCTAAACCTGATTACTTCTCAGAGTCCCACCTTCAGTTGTCATCACATTCGGGATGGGGGTTTAACATAGAATTTTGTGGGATGCAGACATGCAGTCCATAGCCCCTTCACAGTCTCCTCTCCAGAGTTTTCCACAGAATATATTGGTTCCTGTGCTAAAATCTCGCTAATATGCTGTCTCTCTGTATTGCACTTGTTATGCCCAGATTTCGTGATCCCCAAAGACCACCAGTGAGCCCTGAGTCAAAAACATAGAACCTTTATTCGAGCTAGCTTGAGCTCAGTCCCACACACACTCACCGACACAGTGGTAGTGCGGGGGGAGAGAGAGAGTTTCAGGAGAACAATAGGTTTTATAGGGGGTCTGGAAGTAGTGGGTGGGTTAATGTGTGTGGCCCCTGTTGATTGGTCGAGGGAAGGGCCAGGGTTTGGTTGCACAGGGGGCAGGATGCAGTTAACCTAATTTGGACTTGGGTCATTTCCTCTGCATCCCTATTGGCCGGTCTGAGTCAGTCTTGCACCGCCCTTTCACACTGTGTTATTTTTTTAAATTGATTTCAGAGAGGAAGGAAGAGGGAGAGAGAGATAGAAACATCCATGATAAGTGAGAATCATAGATCTGCCGCCTCCTACAAGTCCCCCCCTGGGGATCGAGCCCATAACCTGGGCATGTGCCCTTGACTTGAATCGAACCTGGCACCTTTCAGTTTGCAGGCCAACATTCTACCCACTGAGCAAACCGGCCAGGGCTGCACTATGTATTCTTGGAGGACTGCAACCCTTATCTGATTTACCTGTATATCCTAATACCTGGTATAGTAGGTGTTCTGTACATTTTAGTTCCCTTGTCCCTACTCCGGCATAGTTATTTATTTTCACTGTTAATGTTCTGAGGCTATCTCTCAAACCATACTCAGAAGACCAGCTGCCTATTTTAACTGTGGAAATCATTTCTGGCCTGGACTAGTTTTCACATTTTTAAGTGTCTAGTGTAATCCTGTTTTTGGAATATCTGGCTGCTTATATTGCTTCTAAACTTACCTTTTTTCCTTCTAAATAAGGAAGTCTTACAAAAATGTGACCTGTAACGTCTCTAGGAAGCTGTGTAAAGTGCCCTAGTGTGCTTAGTGAAAGGGAGTGGTGCACTGCAAGTCTGTCAGTCACACCTAAGCCTAGCAGCAGGAGCCTTTCAAATATATCTTCGTCGTGCACATGTTGAGGGGATGGGGTAAGACCCTCTAAACCAGGATTATACATTAGAGCTTTGTACAATGAGGTGTATGTTCTAGATTGGCTGTGTCCAGTAAGATGGGCAACTAGCCAGATACGGCTTCTGAGCACTTGAAATGTAGCTAATGCAGCTGAGGAAGTGAATTTTTTACTTGATTTGATTGGTTTAAAATTTAAAAGCCCCATGTAATTTGCAGCTCTGCAACTGTAAACAAAGTCCAGTGGAATAATATTTGTTGTGGATTTCAGTGGTGGAGAGAGAATGGAAGAGACAGACATGAAGTTTAAACTTTTCTCCATAACCATTGAGACACTAGGTCCTATTACTCTTTCATAATCTTTTTATTTTCATTCCTCTTTGAAAAGTGGCTATCACTCATATTTCCCGTCAATTCTGGAGACTTTTGCAAAGATGAATCTTAGTAAATCATACTTTAGTCACCTTAATTATATTATGGTCTGCTCAGATATCTTCTGTGGCTCACAATTCTCTCTTTCAGAACTCCCTTTAGTCTGCATTTGTCTTAAGGGTTTACTCCAACCACAGTATTCAACTTGTCCATACTTCTTTCCTTTACCATTTAAGTTACTTAGATCACTTTTCTGTCTAAATCCTGTCTAGCTCTAAGGTCTAAATCCCAGCTTCTAGTTTGTCTTTCTTGAACCTTAGTGATCTTTTAAATCTCTTATTGTCATTACCAATCCTTAGCAGTTATAATCATATACATCTAGTACCATCTTTGTCATATACAGAAGTAAAATAATTCAATTACAAATTTACAAGAATATCCAAAACATGTTCCTGTAGAAATCTACTTTTTATATTGATAAACTGCCCTCACAAGTCTTATTAATTCTAATTATAGCTTGAATTCAGTTAATTAAAAAAGAGTGGTCCTTAGCTTCTGCCATTCTGTGGTTCTTCTACACTGTTTTATAAATGTTCAGATTTTAAAAACTAACGTGTAGATGTTGTTATGGTTCCTGGAGATGTCTGTGGTGTTGAAGAATTGAAATTTTTT
>PVJC01028196.1:6995-22810 GCA_004026665.1 Murina feae
AACGAAAAGCAAAGGCTTGTTTCCACGCAGGGTTTCCAGAAACTTGTTTTCATTGGCGCGCCAGACAGCTCCTGGCTTTTCAAAGGCCGTTATGACAGCCATCACCTGCCCTTGTTTGCAGTCAGTAACCTCTGCGAGATGGTGACCTCCTGGAGGATAGAAGCCTTCTGTTGGCTGCCGTTAAACCTGGCGCCTAGCGTGGTGCCCGACACGATAGGCACATTTATTCATTGGTCGGAGGAATGGCATGCGTGTTTCAGCATAAAAGATAGTAGTAGGAAACCAAAGTGTGAAAAATGCAGTGACAAGACTTACAAAGAAAATTACTTTGGAGTGCAGGCGGGATGAGATTAATTTTGTCCGGGCGTAGAGCAAGGGCTGTGCGCTTCCTCTCCTAGGTGAGAGGCGTGGAGATGCCGAAATGCAGGGCAGATCCCTGTGGCCGTGGGTCGCGGAGCTGGGAGAGAACCGTGCTCAGCAGGTTGAGGCGCTGAGGGAGAGTTGTGAATGCCGTGGGTAACGTTATGCTTCTGTGGAGTTGAAGATTATTCTTTTAATCTTCACCCGAGGTTGTTTTTTCTATTGATTTTTAGATAGTGGAAGAGAGAGGGAAGGGCAGAAATAACGTTGTGAGAGACACATCAATGAGTTGCCTCCTGCAGGAAGCCCAGGCAGAGTCCAGCCAAGGGAGGAGCCTGCAACTGTGAACGTGCCCTTGACTGGAATTGAACCCAGGACCGTTCAGTCCGCAGGCCGATGCTCTTATTCAGTGAGCCAAACTGGCTAGGGCGAGTTGAAGATTGTTGAGGAGAGTAGTGATTAATATCATACGATGGGCAGGGTGGATGAATGGGGAGGCTGTCATGGAGTTATGGCAGTGGTCGAAGTGAGAGGTCCCACCAGCTGGCCCACACTAGTGACCAAGGGTTGTCACTGACCACAGGAGGTGGAATTGATGCTTTAAGTCCAGGTATGACTAGATCATGAGCTACCTGGGGCAGGTGCCAAGTGCAGTGTAGATGTAGGAGCAAAGAAGGTTGGGCTTAGAGTCAACAAACGTTACATTCCGCTACATGCTAGGTATTTTCTTAAATGTTAGGTCATTATAAGTCCCCTGCAAGGTCAGAACCATCACCCTCAATTTCCAGAGGAGGAAACCCAGGCAGCGTTGTTGAAGTGATGTGTTCAGGGTCATGCGCTGAATGAATGGCAGAGCTGGGATTGAAATGAGGTCTTCAGCAGACTTCACATATCTTGTTCCGGTTAGAAAGAGGTTTTAGAGGTGAAAGGACTTGAGGAACTTTTAAAAAATCCTCACCTGTGGAGATGTTTTTATTGATTTTAGAGAGAGAGGAAGATGGGGAGGAGGGGAAAGAAAGAAGAAATGTTGATATGAGAGAGAAGCATCGATCCCTTGCCTCTGGTATGCCCCAACCTGGGACTGAACCTACAACCTAGGTATGTGTCCTGATGGGAATCAAACCCACAACCTTGTTTAAAATGTTTTTTATTGATTTCAGAGAGGGAGAGAGGGATAGAAACATCAATGATGAGAGAGAATCATGATCTGCTTCCCACTGTACACCCTCTACTGGGGATCAAGCCTGCAACACTGGCCAGGAATCGAACTGTGACCTCCTGGTTTATAAGTTGAAGCTCAACCACTGAGCCACACCAGCCAAGCAAACTTGAAGCTTTTTGATGTATGCAACGATGCTTCAATCAACAGCCACCTGGTCAGAGCAAAACTTCAGGAGCTTTGGAGTGGTGAGAGCAGAGAGGCATGTTGGTTGGCTGTGGGGAGAGATTTCCCTCAGCATTGCTGAGGAGCTGAATCTCTCTTGCACCCATGTACCAGTCAGGAGACAGGATTTGATAGAAAAGGTTGTTAGCTGCCCAGCCTGTGTGCTGAGTAGTTGAATGTTGACCTATGAACCAGGAGGTCATGGTTTGATTCCTGGTCAGGGCACATGCCTGGGTTGTGGGCTCAATCCTCAGTAGGGGGTGTGTACGTGGCAGCTGGTCAATGATTCTTATCATTGACTAGAAGCCCAGTGCACAAAAATTTGTGCACTCGGTGGCGGGGGGTGGGGTGGGTCTCTCAGCCTGGTCTGTGCCTTCTCACAGTCTGGGACCTCTTGGGGGATGTCCACCTGCTGGTGTGCCTGGCCAGCCTGGGTGAGGGACAGGGCTGTTTCTGGCTGCCCACAGCCCCTTCAGGGTTCGGGTCCCTACTGGGGTGCCTGGCTGGAAGCTGGTATCTGGGATTTATTTAACTTCTGTAATTGAAACTTTGTTGCTTTGGTCCACCCCCTCGAATCCTGGGTTGCCCCTGGCAACCCAAGGTCCCAGCCTGGCAGGTATCTGGGGTTTATCTTCTATAATTGAAACTTTGTAGCCTTGAGTAGAGCTCAGGGCCCACAGCACCTTGGCTTCCTCCATTGTCCAGGGCAATTCCAGTTCCGTGGCTGCCATCATCTTAGTTGAGATAATTTGCATATTTGCTCCTGATTGGCTGGTGGGCATGGCTTGTTGGGTATAACGGAGTGAGGGTCAATTTGCATATTACTCTTTTATTAGATTAGATTAGATGTTTCTCTATGGTCCCTTTCTTTCTGAAATCAATATATGTAGAGTTAATTAGATAAGAAGTTAAGTAACTGAAAAGTTAAAATGAATGTGGTGGTGGCAATTGCAGGAAACAGCTACCAGCCTTCTGGCTGAGAGAAAAAAGGGATGAGGTTGGAATGGTTAAAATTTACAAGCTCAGAGGAGAGGCTTTGCAGAGCTGGAATTCCAGCCTCGGAGGAGAGGGCGCTGCCCCCAGTTAGTGCGGGGGGTCTCTGAGCTTGGAGGAGGGTCCTGCGGGCCTGGGAGTCAGACCTCTGTAGGTAGGGCAGGGTGATGAGGCTGGCTTTGCAAGTGTTGGCAAGCTGTAAGCTGGGTTCATAGGCCGCTAAAGGAAAGTTGCTGTTGCTTCCAGCATGAAGTGTCGCTGGAATGATGCCTCAGGAGTAAGAAGGAGCAAAGCTCTTCCCCCTCCATCCTTGCTGAGTCTATCAGGGCAGAGCAGAAGTGTGGGTTGCAGAGCCCCAGCCCTCCACACAAAGGGGCGGATGGATTGGGTGGGTTTTCAGCTGAGACAAGGGCTTAATACTGGGGATGCCCCAGGTGTCCAAGTCTGAGTAATTGTTTCTTCCGGCAGGCTGGCTTTGCCCCACATGGCCACTCCGGTCAGGAGAGAGAGACTGAGAAAGCCACGGATCGACTAGGCAAGTAGACGGCAGAGACTGGGGTGAACGTTGGGAGAGTCTGGGGGGTCAACAGGGACAGTCCCTCTGTCTTGCTTACCTTCTCCTTCTAGCCGGTCCTCCTCTTGGCTGCCACGTTGCCTTTTCTGCTGGTGTTTCCACAATGCCCTTGTTTGGAAGCCCCACTGGAGCTTTCTTAAGGGAAGTCCTGAGCTTGTGTCCAAACCTGTCCCTTCTCCTGAGAAAGACAGCTTAGGAAAGCAGGAAGAATATAGGCTTTGGAGGTAAAATTGTTTCCACTTTTAATATATTTTTACTGATTTCAGAGACAAAGGGAGAGGGAGAAAGATAGAAAAATCAATGATGAGAGAGAATCATTGATGGCTGCCTCCTGTGCCTCCTCATCCCCCCCCCCCCCCAATTTGGGATCAGGCCTGATCAGGGATCAAACCTCAACCTCCTGGTTCGTAGGTCAACGCTCAACCACTGAGCCGTGCAGCCTGAGCTCCTTTTTTTTGTTTTTAAAAACTCTCACAACAATCATATCTCCATTTTGCAGGTGAGGAAACTGAGGCACAGAGTAAAAATAAAAATTGGTTCTGATAAAAGACACAACATAAAATTTACCATTTAACAAACTTGAAGCATGCAGTTCAGTGGCATTCGGCACAGTCACAGTGTTATGTAACCACCATCGCCATATAGTTCCAGAACATTTCATCACCCCAGAAGGAAATGTTGTACCCAGTAAGGAGTCACTCCCCAGCCTCCCCTTCCTTGTGCCCTTGACGACCACTAACCTGCTTTCTGTCTCTATGGATTGACCTCTGCTGAACAGGCAAATGTGAGTTGCATGCAAATGAATCATACACTATGTGGACTTTTCTATCTGGTTTCTTTCAGCATATCATTTTCATGATTAATTCATGTAGCCTGTATACCTTGTACAGGCATATCTCAAGACGTTACAGGTTTTGTTCCAGACCACGGCAATAAAGCTACTGTTGCAATAAAGCTAGTTGTAATCTTTTTGCTGATAGAGGGTTTTGCCTTCCATTTATTAAAAAACACACCACATCTGTGAAGTGCAATAAAGCAAAATGCCATAAAATGAAGTATGCCTATACTTTATTCCTTTTGATGGCTGAATAAATCCCCTCATATGTATAAACCCATTCATCAGTTGATAGGCATTTGGGTGATTTCCATCTTTTGGTGATTGTGAGTAGTCCTGCTGTGAATATTTTTGTACAAGTTTTGTTTGAACACCTGTTTTCTTTTGGGCATACATTTAGGAGTGGGTTGTATGTTAATTCTATATTTAAGTTATTGAGGGAATCAGTTGAGTACATTTCAGCTCAGTCACACATTTAGTAACTGGCAGAACTGGGATTTGGACTCGGGCAGTTTAGCTTCAGAGCCCATAACCTGAAGTATGACTTTGTTGCTTATAGCTGTCATTATTATGCAGTGTTAATAGGCTGATTCATTTGCTGGCTCTGCCTTGGCATCACCATAGTCCTATGTGCTTGGAGGTTCATTTATCCTTCCCACACGTCCCTCCATTATTTTGAGACCTTTTTGGGGGAGGAGATGTGGTGGCAGTCCACTATGACTAGATGGGTTCTGCCCTGCTGTCTGCTTTTACTCTCATTCCCCTTGTCCTGTGCTCACCTCTAACATCCTCTTGGAGGATGAAGGGAAGAGGAAGAGAAGAGCAAAAACTCAATTCGCACCTGTATTGTGAAAGTTGATCATTTGCTTCAATGACATGTAAGTTACCTGCAATGTAAACTGCCAGATTCCCTGTGTGAATTGCCAGACCAGGCAATTAATGGCCTGGTTTAAGGCAAAACAGCCTATTGAAAATAATTGATCAGCCCTACTTCTAAAAATGCCAACAGAACATTTTCTTTTTTTTTTTTTAAGTGCTCACGTGGCTAAAGAACTCTGTACACTTGTTTTACTGCTGCCCTCTTAGTAAGGCTGCCAAAAATTTCCAAGCACATGAGTAGGCTCCCTGGTGTGCTGGTTGTTTTAAGACCTTCTTCCTTTTGTTGATTTCTTAGCCAGTGGAGCACAGAGCATCCCTAATGGTGGTCCTGCCGGTGATGAGGGCACCCATTCTGAAGAGGAAGGCTTTGCTATGGATGATGAAGATTCTGATGGGGAATTGAATACCTGGGAGCTGTCAGAAGGGGTGTCCAGCCGTCTGCCTAGGGAACAGGCTGCTGATCTTTTTAATGAGGACTGGGACTTGGAGTTGAAAGCGGATCAAGGGAATCCGTATGGTAGGTGTGGGGAGTGTCTGGGGTCCTAGGCCAGGGTTTGAGACCCTCCTACCAGATTAACCTTAAAGGCAGGCAGAGTTTGGAAGAGGGACTCAAATTGGGGAGCTTAGCCTGATAACCTGTTACAGATGTGCAGTTTCTGCAACAGCTTTTTCATATTGGAAAAAAAATCACATGCAGGTTTTACACTTGATTCCATAATGTGTCATTTAGCTTTAACATTGAAGCAGTGTTACTCTCTCCAAATATCTTTGTCTGAACTGAGCAGCTGCAGGCAGAAGTATTATCCATTTGCTTCCTCTGCACTGTCAAGAACTCTTAGCTGAACAGCACAGCTATGGGTTGCCTCAGAAAGAACATGCTTGCAATTCTTCAGGAAAGGAGGACTCTGTGTGTGTGTGTAAACAGAGTGCAAGGACGTTCTCCTAGACATTTTTTGGCTATTTGTTTTTCTCTTCCCTTCTTTCAATCCAGTGGTTCCCAAAGTGGGGCACATGCCCCACAGGGGGGCAATTTGATTTTTAAGGGGGGAAATTTGAGAATGAGTTATTTACATGAATTTTTTGCATTTCTTATGGTTCTAGGAGCCTCATATGCAGTATATATATATATATATTTTTTTTTTTTGCATTTCAGTTTTTCGAAACTTTATTGTTGTTTTTTTTATATCACTTCATATTTTTTAAAATAACTTCTTAGTGATTTCTTCCTCAGTACTTCAGTGTCCTTTTGTTCTTTCATTTTTCTCTTTCATGGATGCCATGTTCTTAGAAAGCTTTTTTAGACCAAGTTAATGGTCTTTTAGGCTTTTCCCACATGAATAATTGTTCACTTTTTGAATAATAACAATTATATGTCATGGGAAGGGCGGCGTCAGAATTTTAAGAGATGCTAAGGTGGGGCATGGCCAAAACAGGTTGGGAACCACTGCCTTAATCTGTCTTTTAAAACTGCCCGCAGATGCTGATGACATCCAGGGCTGCATTTCTCAAGAGGTCAAACCCTGGGTGTGCTGTGCCCCACAAGGAGACATGATCTATGACCCCAGTTGGCACCATCCACCTCCACTGATACCCCATTATTCCAAGATGGTCTTTGAAACTGGACAGTTCGATGATGCAGAAGACTGAGGGTACAGCTTTTTTGTCTGTCAGGTACATGGGTCTTCAAGATTAAGGTCTTCCTTCTTTTCTTTGAGGTGAGATGTCATATCTGAGGAAACATTTCCAGTGATTCCTGAGCCAGGCACACAGACTGGTGTTAAATAAGGTCCCACTGCCCCCGAGTTCTGTTGTTGTTTTTCATGAGTGTGTTACCTCTTTAGATGTGTGTTTGTTTTTGCGTTAGGAGGAGGAGTTGTGTTCTTTATAAATAAAGGTAGAAAAAAATCAATGTGCTTTTGTCTACTTTTCGCCCCTTGCAACCCCCCATTTAATTAGATACTTCTGAGAAAAGTCTTTTCCTTCATGTAAAGCCCCTCAACTGAAATTTAAGGATGGGAGTGCTTGGAACCTTAAAACTACTCTGAAAGAAAATACTCTCAGGTTTGCTTCGGTACATCTGGCACATTGGCTAGGGATTGGAATCCAAGAAACGCTGGTGACTTTGTGGCCGATTTCTTTTCCTGCTGATGGAAAATCGACCATTTACATAGTCAACAGGGACTTTCCGTAGGCTGGAAAATTAAATGGCAAATTGAACCTGCACTTGTATGACCATCAATTGGCCTGAAAGGATTTTAAAATTGTTTTCCATGTCATGTTTCATTGCTTACAATTACTTAATGAAGTCACTGTTTAAAAAATAAAAATTCACCTCCTTTTAGAGATGAAGAAAATGAGACTCAAAATGTTGACCTTGTCATTATCACAAGCAGGAACCGGCGGAGCGGGGACCTAACCCCATGGGTGATGTGGCCGGAGGCCTGTTCTCGGGGTTGGCCCTGTGTGTGCGAGGGCCCAGAGGCGGGGCCTGGCCATGCCCTGTCCGGTTCGTGATGCGTGGGACTAAGTCACCTTTGCCTTTTTGGCAGGCAGAGGGATTGCTTCTCACTTCCTTGCCTTCCTACGAAAGCTGAATCAGGAAAAAGTTTCAGATCTGAAGTCTGAGTCAACTCCACAGCAGCCAAATGAACATTCAGCCATTTCAACTATTTTTTTCAGAGGTGCCACAAAGTGCGAGCAAAGCAGGACCTTATGAGGAAAGGCAGTGGTTTTGACTGAGGGGCCTTACGGCCAAGGCTGTCCTAGGGAGACGAAACGTTCCTCCCACTGTCCTTGCTGAAGGGACGGACCATCGCAGACCCTGTGCCCAGCTGGCGAGACAGGTGTGAACAGGAAGATGTCTGGTGTGACAAGGTGACCTTGAGAAATAATTGCTGAATGGAAAGGCTGTGTTATCAATGGGTTCCTTTGGCCCGCGTGTGAGCTGAAACCGTAAAAAAGCAGGAGTCGTGAGGTGAGGAGAAGAGAGAGGGCAGAAAATAGTCTGGAAAGCGCCCATGCATAGTTAACGGCAGAGAATGTGTACAAGCTGCTGCTGCTGCTCCACGGAGCAGGTGTGCATCTAGGACTCTCGCTTTTTAGAAAGGAATCTGTGGTTTCTCTTCCTGGTTGTTTTCCGCATGCAGGTGGGGGGAGGGGAGGGGAGTCTGCTGGGGCAAGGACTTAGAGAGTTATTAAGAGCTGAGAACACAAGCAGCCCTGACTGCGTGGCCCGGCTGGCTGGACTGTCGTCCTGTACACCAAAAGGTAGTGGTTCGATTCCTGGTCAAGGCACATGCCTAGGTTGCTTGTTCGATCTCTCGGGGCATATGTGAAAGGAAACTAATCAGTGTCTGTCTGTCTCTCTCTCTCTTTCTCTCTTCCCCCCGCTCTAAGAATCAGTGGAAACATATCCTTGGGTGAAGATTAAAAAAAGTAATAAAATAATAAAAAAAAGGGCTTTTATGACTGAACATGGAGTATGTCAGGAGAACAAGAAAAGGTAGTGGGGGAGGTTAGTCAATTGTTCTGATTTCGATATTGTTCTAGTGTCCCTAATAGGATTGATCAAGCATAGAGAAAGAAAAATAATTCCGCAGGCTGTGAACATTGGTTATCTGAAGCAGGTAAGGAAAGAAGGCAGTGAAATGGGAAAATATTAATGACATGTTAAATGAAAATACAGATCATAGAACTCTGATAATGTTGCAAATATGGACAGATGGGAACAATTTGGTTAAATGGTGGAGGTGGAGGCAGTTTGCTTTTATATTTTTGTTACTTTAACATAGATTTTGCGATTTAAAATAAAGGCAAGATGTTAGCCAGCCATAGAGCTGCCGCCTCTGCCTAGTCTTCCCTGCTCTCTGACAGGCATCCCACTCGCCTCCCCACTCCGCTGTAATGGTTTAAGCGTCTGCCTCCCTCTCTAGGGCAAGAGCTCTGCACGCAGGACCACGTCGTACTCATCAGCATCCCAGTTTCAGGGCCCGGATGGTGCCCAGCATGACACTGCTCAGTAAGTACTGTCACAGATCTAATGCAGCAGTAGTGCACCGTTTGCCTTGGCTGTACGGGGTGAGCAAAAGTAGGTTTACAGTGGTGAGTACTCGAAACGCCGAGTTTATTCTTGCGTTATTAGTTATTGTATTATTTTCCATATGAAGAACGATAAGCCTGCTTTTGCACACCCTTGTATTTTCAGTTGAACGTCCCAGGCTGGTGATGAATGAAGTATTTGAAGAACCTTTAAAAAGTCTGTTATATCCGACTGGGATTTACTGAGGATTCCTTTTCTGTTGATTTATTATTTTTGAAAATTGTGTAAGCATGGAACAGGGATAAATGTCTAGAAGCAGTGAGCTTTGCAACCATGCTTTCATCTGAAAGCCTTCATTCAATGACCAAGTAAATTGTTCTCTAAGAACTCGAGTGTTTGTAGCCTGGCTGGCGTGGCTCCGTGGTTGAGCATCAACCTGTGAACCAGGAGGCCACGGTAGACGACAGCAGAAAATCTTGGGTGACTGTAAAAGAGTAAAAATGTGTTTATCCCGTGTGGCTGTGGCTTTCTGCTCATTGCATTCGTGGAGGCAACAGGACCAAAAACAGTCAAGAAGTTTTTCTAGCTTTTGTTTAAAAAAAAAAAAAAAAAAAAAAAAATATATATATATATATATATATATATATATATATATATATATCCCCCTAACCAGTTTGGCTCAGTGAATAGAGCGTCGGCCTGCGGACTCAAGGGTCCCAAGTTCAATTCCGGTCAAGGTCAAGAGCATGTTCCTTGGTTGCGGGCACATCCCCAGCAGCAGGTGTGCAGGAGGCAGCTGATCGATGTTTCTCTCTCATCGATGTTTCTAACTATCCCTCTCCCTTCCTCTCTGTAAAAAATCAATAAAATGTATTTTAAAAATAATAAATAAAAATAAGGAAGCAGTGGGTTTTATGCCATCATGTGTTTTGAAGACATTTGGAGGGAAAGAAAGTTCCCCAGGCCAACTCCCCAACCCTCCTCCCCGCCCCAAACAAACACAAAACCCAGTGGGAGAAGAAAGATTTGAAGAAGAGAGACATCTGGGGATGCTAAGAGCAGAACTTGTGTGAGCCCTGCGTCCCGGTGTGTCCCTGGGGAGTTGAGTCCTCCGAGTGATAGAAGCTGGAGCTTCTAGGCAGTCAGGACCATCTTGCAAAAGAGGCCCAATCCTTGAGTCTGCAGAGAGCCTGGCAGATGCAGAGGGGCTGTGGGACAGGGTGGAGCCCTGAAGATGGACATTGGATGACCTGGTGTTCATTTGCCTTGGCACTGCACGTGGAAGTGAGGAACCCAGAAGGCCCGGATGGAAGTGTGGGGCCAGAAATTAGGATGGTCAGAGGGAAAGACACTCCTGTTTCTGGAACCTCCAAGACAAAAGGCATGCGCAGTTAACAAGCAGGATGGGACACAGTTCCAGCTGGGGCGGGGGACGGATGAGCTGGGTAAAGATGGTGTGTTTTAAGTATCGTCATGGGTTGTTTAATACCTGAGTGCTGATTTTTTCTTCTTCTTTTCTATCCGGACAAAAAAAATGGCAATTTTTGTTCTGTGGCAGAATTGCCATTCAAAGTACATGTAGGCAATTTTCGTCTGTTTTTGATGGCTCTAGCATGCTTCTGTCTGTTAGGACTTTCTTCCCTTTGGGGAATTGTGGGGGAACAAACCTTTTAACCCCCTTGCCCCCAGTTAGCTTGGTCATCGTGAGACCCGAGGCGGACACGGTAGGCAGCTTCCTCAGACTTCGCTCTCAGACACTAGCATGGCTGGTGGGTGGGTTTAGTGTAGGGACTGCAGAAACCACTCACTGTCTTCATTCATGTCCAGAAGCAAGTGGCTGGACTCAGCCAGGCCCTGAGGGCACTGAGCCCGTCTTTCAGCGCCTGAAGCACACTCACACGTGAAGGAAATGCCTTGGCACTGCCGCCCTTGGCATCCCAGAGTTTGCTTCCTGGGGCCCAACTTCTCAGAGTGGTTGGAACATGGAGAAGAGGGAAAACAAAAACAAACCCAACCCTGGCTGCAGCCTGTCTGGGTTCTGCTTCCCAGTTCTCCCAGAACAGATTCCCACCCAAAGAAGTGAGGGTGTTGGAGTTGGAGGACTGTGTGTGACGAGAGGGAGGGAAGGAGAAAGGGAGGGAGGGAGGGAGACAGAGAGAGAGAGAGAGAGAGAACACAAACACGTGTGTGAGTGTGGCAGGCCAGGGAGAAGAAGTTGGAGGGTGTAACAGGAAGGCAAGCAGCAGGGCTGGCTCCTGCTTTGTTGACTTAGTGAGTCTGGCTGCAAAGCCAAGGCCTTTAGAAAGAATGGCCTCCCTGCTTCCAGTAGTTTCCACCGAGCTATTGAGGGACTGAGCGAGATTCTGCAGGTGTTCGTGGGCAGGGGGACAGTTCAGTGGGGTTCTAGGATTTGGAGAACTCCAGCAGGATTTGTGCTTGGTGAGGTCCCATGGAACGCAACTGGTTTCAGAAGGTGATACTTCTCTCCACCGTACGTGGTTGTCTGGGCCTCCCTTTGAGTTAACTTCCCCAGGAGGCCTGCTTCCACTTTCTGACCATTACAAGGTGCTGTTGGATTTCCTTTTTCCCCCCGTGAGGTGATTTTGATTTCAAAAGCAATTTCCTCTGACAGCTTCATGTTAGCTATTGAACTAATGTGGCAGATATAAGTTAGGGCCATATGTTTGGCAACTCTAGGCAGGCATCTGAATTTCTGGCTGTGGCCTGTGGCCTTACTCTGTTCCTCCAGCAGGTGGCAGTAAAGACCTAGTGATTCTGCTCTCTTGCATGAACTCAGAGGACACTCCAGGAGAAGTAGGGCTGGCTCAGGGTGACCTTCTAGTTAGTAGACTTCCTGCCGGTTGGCACACTTGTGAATAGGACTTCTGATTTTATAGATGAATTTTCTCAGAAAAGGTTACTATGAAATCTGGGGTCAAGGTTGTCATTGTGACCACTCAGTGTCTACCCCAGGGTCTGACACATAGTAAGTGCTTACTAGATGCTTGCTAGCTTCCACCAAAGTGTGCATATGTGCAAAGGAAAGTAAATGCATTGTGTTGCTCCACTGCCAGATGATATGTTAGGTGATTTTTCTTACGAAGTAAAGCTTCTAATTCTCATTTTATAGAAAGAGAAATTGAGGCCCAGAAAGGTAAGCTAATTGGCCAGTGTTCACACAGATGTGACCCAGGTCACCTGACTCCAAGCTTTTGGGCTTGCAGATTTGCACTATTGAGGCGGGAGAGATCGAGATTTAGCAAAAGTCTAGGATGAATTTTATTTCAGAAAAAGTAAGGAATCCAGTGTAGCTTTTTTAAAAAATATTTTTTATTGATTCCAGAGAGGAAGGGAGAGGTTGGAAGAGACAGAAACCTCAATGATGATAGAGGATTATTGATCGGCTGCCTCCTGCATGCCCCACGCTGGGAATCGAGCCTGCAGCCTGGACATGTGTCCTGACGGAATCGAACTGCGATCTCCTCATTCATAGTTCGATGCTGAGCTACTGAGCCACGCCAGCTGGGCCAGTGTGGCTTTGATCTTTATTCATGAGTTTGTTTCTGAATATCTGCTATGTACTGTGTACTCAGGAGGGAGAGGTGGAGGACCTGGTTCCTGTTTGTGGGGAGCTCAGTCCAGGGGGGAGGTGATGGCACAAGTGCGAAGCACCGTGGGAGAACTACACAAGCCCAGGGTGCCACGGGAACCCCAAAGAAGGGGTGGTAGGCCAAGGAAATCCCTCAAAGGAGACAACCTCAAAGCTACATCCTGGAGGACTTGGCCAGGCAAGGGGTGGGGGAGGATTATCCAGGCAGAGGAAGCTGTGGGTGCAAACCCCCTCCAACCTTTCCCCCCTTCATGTGACAGGACTTGTATATTTGGGGAACTGAGGTTCAAGGTGAGGGTTGAAGTCATGTAAGCAAGGGGCCTTGGAAGCTATGAAGAGGCTTGAAAAGTTTTTGACAGAAATGTGACATTTTTAGAAGACCCTCCTAGTTCCTGGTGGAGAGTGGTGGGAGGAGGCTAAGACTGAGGCCAGGGAGGCCAGTTGAGGGTTATAGTAAGAGAGGATGCTGACCTAAACTGGCATTATAGCTATGGAGATGGAGGGAGCTGGGCAGGTTGGAACTATTTATAGAAGGGAGAGCTGACAGGAGTGGGGACAGATTGCCTGTGAGGGAAGGGTGAGAGAGAGGAAAGAGTCTGGGTGACTTTGAGGTCCGTCTTGGGCAGCCAGGTGGATGGAATGGTTTCCTCAGTGAGAATGATCTTTACAATCCATAAACACTTCCACACCCGCTATTTTAAGAGGAAGGTGCTCCATCTTCCAGTTCAACTTTGTTTCCATGGTTTGGAGAACGCTCCTGGCCTGTGTTAGCCCTGCACCTTGAACATGTGAAGGTCACACCTTTAGGGCAGCCTTCATCTTGCCTTTGCTCTTCTCTCTCAGCGGATGCTCGGGATACGGAACCTTTCTAGAACAGGTGTCTGCTGTAGACACTCTGGGAGCCTCTCTGCCTCTTGTGCAGCTCGTGGACCTTGTGGAAAGCTAACCCTGCCCTGGACGCACAGGCAGGGCATGAGGTTCAAGCCTAAGGTGACCTGAATAGTTGTATTGTCTTGTCTTCTGTGTTAGTCGCCTGGGTTTGCCTAACAAATTACCATGAACTTAAGACAATAGAGTTGTTTTCTCACAGTTCTGGAGTCTGGAAGTGCAAAATCCTATTACCAGCCAGGCTGTGCTCCTTCGTGAGGCTTTGGGGGGAGGGGGGGGAGTGTCTGTTCCCTGACTGCTTCAGCGTCTGGTGACTCCCAGCAGACCTTGTCTTATAGTCGCTCACCTTGTGGCTGCTCACATGAATCAATGCCTGTCTTCACAAGCCTCTCCTCCCCACGTCCGTTTTGTGTGTCTTAGGATACTTGTCACTGGGTTTAGGGCTCATCCGGGGAAGCCAGGATGATCTCATCTCAAGATCCTTAACTTAATTGCATCTACAAAGACTCTTTCCAAATAAGGTCACATTCACAGGTTCTGAGGCTTAGGAGGGAAACATATCTTTTTTGAGGCTGCCATTTAACCCATTCAACCCACTACAGCAGGGGTGGGGAACGTCTGACCCGAGGGCCATATGAGTCTTGAGAAATCATTTGGTCTGGCCCTGCCAAGGCATTAAGGGTGAGTTAGTTAAATGTTTGACCAGATAGAACAGCGTAATTTTTAAAGTAATGATCTGTATGGCCCTTGAATGATGTTATTCATAACCAAATGAGCATGGAAAAGGCTCCCCACCTCTGCTCTACAGCTTCTGTGGATGGCAAGACAATGAAAGTGGGACCATGATGACACTGTTGGACTCCTACCTGCCAACCCGGAAGCCTGCCTGCGTGGGGACCTGCAGTTACTTAACTCAACCAATCCTCCTCATTGGTTTAAGCCAGTTTGACGTGACTCTTCCCCTGCTGCTTGCTGGGGAATGTGCCCTGCCTGATGCATGTGCCCATCTGGAACCCTGTGCACAGGCAGGCTATTGGGTGTGGGGCAGAGATCGTGGCAGTTGGAATTCTCCTCTGCTGGGCTCTATTGTTGTCACTCTGTGACCTTGGGCAAGACGCAGCCTTGCAGACCGTCAGTTTGAATGTATAAATGGGGCCCTTGTCTCTGCAAAATGCTTTTCAAAATGGAAGCCACTGTGGTTTGTGCTGCTATGGCCTCTGCATTCCAAGAAAGACGCAATAGAGCTGGAAAAGAGCCAGATGATGGAGTGTGGAAGGGCTTTTACCATCAGGGTAGGCTCCGCAGTGAGGATTCTTCAGTCTGGAAAGGTGGAGGCTGAGGAGGGACGTAAATAAACTCCTCTATGTGAAAGGCGTTATAAGTTAGGCGGGCAGACTTGTTCATCAACTCCCAGAATCCTTAGTAGGGAGCTACTCCCAAAAGCTTGAGAAGTTGTTTCAGGGCAAAGAACGGAAAGTGCTCTTCACACAGTGCAGAGGTGGGCAGCTCAGGGTTGTGCCCCTAGAGACGGAAGACCTGGGCTCCACTCCTCTCTTCTCCCTAGATCTCAGATTGCTCATTGGGAAATGGAACAGGAAGCCTGGTACTAAATCAGGAGCAAACTTCCACAGATAACCACTGTCCACTCACCCACCCACCCAATAGCACTGATACCATGTGATCAGCTGCCTGCTTGTTACTGTGGGTGGACTAACTGCAGATCCCTTCCAATGCATGCGTCTCATTGCCTCTCCCTCACTCAAGGACCATGCAAGCAACTCTCTCCTACTTCACTGTTTCTTTCCCCCTCTCTACCCTGTCATCATCACATGCATGAAAACCACTACCAGTCCTCCCATCTGAAGACAACCCTCTCTAGATTTCACTTCCCCCTCTAGCTCCTGTCTACTCTCACAGCTCCACTGTGCAGCAAAACTCACTGAAAGAATTGTCTGTACTTGCCTCCTAGTTCAGTGAATCTTTACAAAATGAACACACTCATGAAACTGCCACCAGGTAGATAAAAGGAGTATTACCAGCACCCCAGATGCCCCGTGCTCCTCCCAGCCACTCGCCCCTCTCCACACTGCAGGGTAACCCCTGTCCTGACAACACCACCAGTTAGTGTTATATTTTTGCCTTTATCATGGTAAAATACATGTCACATAAAATTCACCATTTTAAGCATCTGAAAGCATACCGTTCAGTGGCATTGAGTACGCACACAGTGTTGTGCAACCATAACCATAACCA